>VXAL01008322.1:94403-110241 GCA_013399475.1 Chauna torquata | reverse complement strand
TGTTGGAAATTTTTTGTTGGAAATTCCCTACACAAACAGCACCAAATACTGCTATCAGATGCATGTCTTCCTTCCACATTATCTTCATTGCCCCTCTATTCTGTGATTATCAGCCCCTCAGGATTCCAGCTGAGACACACTTCTCTCTCTTCTTTGCTGCCTGAGGGCAATTTTGTGTAGTAGAAACAGCACAATGAGAGCAAGGATGATGCTCTCATTTCCTTTTTCTTTTGGCATCCTCTAGCAACTGAAAATATTGATTTGGTAGGTAANCTTCAAAGTAAACTGCATCTATTTTCTTAACAAATCAATTTTTATAATGAGGCATGCTGGTTAAAACTAAATGCATTCTTACAGACATTCAGCAAGATTGGCATGGAAATTTCATCAACTGTTTCTATGTTACAATGGTCTGTAACAAGCACATAATGTGTAATAAGGTAACAGCTTATTTTAATGGCTTCTCAAGATACTCTTAAAATCCATTGCTTCNTGCAACCATTGAATTTTACTAGGTTTCTACTCAATATAATCTAAAATTTCAAGACACTTTATGGATGAATTTGGGAAGACTTAAGAGGGAAGAGGCAAATAGCATAGTTCTACTATCACTATATTTTCCTCTCTTCCCCTGTTATAAGATTGTGTGTCATTTATATGCAGTACTTACCACTGGAGCTCTTCAATATTACTACTTATACAGTCAATGCGACATTTTTTTTTTCCCGAAAAAATTAATTTAAACCTGGCCTTTTGTTACAACTGAAAACATAGTACTTCAANCTTCAAAGTAAACTGCATCTATTTTCTTAACAAATCAATTTTTATAATGAGGCATGCTGGTTAAAACTAAATGCATTCTTACAGACATTCAGCAAGATTGGCATGGAAATTTCATCAACTGTTTCTATGTTACAATGGTCTGTAACAAGCACATAATGTGTAATAAGGTAACGGCTTATTTTAATGGCTTCTCAAGATACTCTTAAAATCCATTGCTTCTACCTGCATCATAGAATAGGGGTGGATCAAATTTGGGATTCAACAGATCCACTTTTACTTACGTATCAAGATCTGCCTTTTTCTGAACTTTTCAGCTTTAATGTTATTTGCAACATTACGTACCACACATATTCAGAAATATGTGCCTACTGCACTGTCCTGAGCTCTGTTACGTTGATGGAGCACACAGATTTCTCTGTATTCCAGAGGTCTTATCGACAGCCATTCTAAACTAGAGACATTATGAATGATTGCAAGGGTAGCTGAACGAGAGGCAAAATAATAGTCTCTGTTCTCATGAACAATGCAGATAGAACAATAAATAAGGGATGGTCACTTTCCCTAAAGAATCCACATCCTGGTACATAGTGGACTAAAGGAGGAATAGTAAATCAATGGAACTACCACAGGCAGTCATATGAAAGAAAAAAACATCTGCATAAAGACATTCTCCAAAAATTCTCAAGTATTCCAAATAATTCTTTGGGAGAAAAGCTTTGGCATGGAGTTCAGAATGCATCAGGAATATTTGATCTTTTGGAAGGCTGAACAGGTGGTTCTTCCAGTTAGCTAACAGTACCTGTGATTAGAATGAATAGCACATGTAGCCAACTACTTCAGAAAAGTTTCTGAAAGACCAGTTTGCATCAAGTCAGGTATGAGCAAGAAAATTATCTCATATGTCCAGCAATTTGAGCTACGTCTCAGTTGAGGTTCCCTTGGACTATGAAACACCATACTGAAGTGTTCAGAACTCATGGACCATCACACCCGCACAGAATTTGAAAGAATTTACAGAAATAAAATCTACTGAGACATGAAAGAGGCAAAACTCAAGTAAAAGTCAGTCATTGTCTGAGATCTCTAAATTACAGGAAGCAGTTAAATTGTTTGGTTGTAGGGAGATCTCGGGGTCGAGGGAGGTGAGAAAGCTGTTTTGTCTTATTTTTTTGGAAATAAGGAAGTTAAAGAAAGAAATTATGTTATTTCTAGGTCCTGCTCTAGGAACCTGCTCTTTGACATATCTAGAGAAGGAAGTATTCCTACCTTCCTACATCTTTGACTGAGATTAATAAAGAAGGAGAAAGAAGACATGAAGTGGTCGAAAGTAGAACTCGATGGAATGATTTTCACTAATGGTGTCTAACCTTCAGATAACAGAAGGAAATTATACAACAGCATGATAAGTAGTTGAAGGAGAGGGAAAGACTTGAAATCAGTGTACAGACTGACTTCAAAGGTGTTGCTGTCTATTTCCAAAGATTCTGAGAAAGAGAAAGAAAGATTCTTTACCCTCTATTACTGAAATTGTTTGTTGCATGTTTGTTTCAGAGACATCTTAAAAACACTTTGAGGCCTACATGCCTTGATACTCTGAGAAGAACCTTTCTTAAGATGGAGAATCATAGATGACTGTTGACAACAAACCCATGTCTTTGATTTTCTCTGTGGCAGCCTCAAACTCGTCATCAAGGAAGCACCTCCTCTAAAACAAGTACAGTAACTCCTGAGATAATTTTTGGCCATTATTTTTCTACTGGTTCTCAAAGTATAATAGACAACGTTCAGAAATACATACTACATGTGAATTGTGTATATTTAATATCTACTCAATGTATCCACTATTAGAGGATTTACAACTAAGTATTGCAAAAATCAGTCTAAAGCCTTTTCCAGATTTCATAGGAAAAAGAGTGACATTATCTATTCTAGCTACAAACTGGATACATGGAGGACTTGTATGATGCCCTAATTACTATAATTAAAATGGTCTAAATTAGTTTTGGTAACAAAGTATGAAGCTTTCAGTCAGAATGTAGCTATTTTTTGTTGTTGTTTTGTTTTGTTTTTTAATGGAAAAAAAACCTATATATTTAGATTTGTTTTTTAAATTTATCCATATCTATGTTTTCCATTTAAGAAGGCAACAAGTACCATGAAGAGTTTTTAGAGAGCTACTGCCATCTCAGGCTGCATTTTCATCACCTGAGACAAGCAGCTGACTTTTATTCAACCTTTAAATGCTTACCCTTGAACTGAACTGAGAAGCCTAAATTCGTTCATTTAGCACAAACAATATCTTAGCGAACATATGCTATACAGGATTCTGTAGAAGATGCAAACAGTATATGTGCAGGAACTTCTGGAATTCATTACACTTTTACTTGCACCTTTTACATAAATGGTAGATGTGGTGTCAGACTACAAGTGGCATCAGAATTTATTGCTAGACTACAAACAGAATTTATTCAGACAGCATAAACTTTTCTGGAATTTTTAAACCTACACTAACTAATAAAAATTGTCAAGATGGAGATCTAAGCTTTTGGGCAACCAGTTAAGCAGCTGAAAGTGCCTATGTAAATAGAAGTACGGCACAAGGCTATTAAGGCATATATTTATACAAGAATCATAGCAGTTAAATGTAACAGTACAAAACTAAAAACTCTTGATTATCATTTTTGTATTAATATAAGAAAAGAAACTGCCCCACCCTACTGGAAAAAAAATTAAGCACATTTTCTTTAGACCCAGGATTATCTTTATAACCTAGGAATTTCATTTTTACAGCATAAATTTTAATTTCATTATATGCACTGCATGCATTCCACACCAAATTTTCCAATAAAAATGTAATAAATTATACAGGAAACAACAGAAGATCACAGTCCAACTAATCTGCAGTGTCCAACGCTCAATGCAACTGAAGATAAAGCTAAGATTGTTATAAGGCACTTAAGGTCGGTTAGAAGTGAGAAGTGATCATAACATGTTGTAGCTGACTGCATGTGAACATCATAGACAAAATGTATAAAGTGCATTGTACACACTGAGTATCTTTAATGAATACTGCAGTCATACAATTATATTATAAAACAATAGCTACACATTTTAACTAATGTCATAATCTCAGAGGCTTCTGCAAATGAGAAACGGGAACCAAAGCATTAATGAACGTTTAACTGTTATTAGTAAAAGCTACTTTCAGATTCCTAGACAAGTAAGGAAAGTACTTTACAGGGAAAGAGGCATTAACTGTGCTGGGAACACAATCTAAACCTAACAACATGATATACCAAGGAAAAAATCCCTGAAGTAAAAATTCCACCTAATTGACATTTTACAAAAATCAGTAAGAAGCTACACATGTGAAGAAATTTAGTTTAAGGGAAGCCTATGAACAATAAGTGTAATAAGAATAGCGTAGTAACTACTGGAAATGTCATTTAGCATGAAAGCACGTATGCTTTATGAAACCCTTCAACACTAAAATTATTACATAATATTTTTCATTTCTTGAAACAAATGAAACCATTGTTCCTATTTCATATCGCTTCAGTATGCTCCTGCAAATCTAGAAATTTAATAAATTCATAAAGATTTACTACATTTATTATTAAGAAATATAAGGTTACATTATTTCCCTTTGTATGACCAAAAGAACATTTGCAGAAATCTTTGATCAAACAAAATACAGTATTAAGATTGGAATAAAGTAACCCTTGTTTGCACAGATGATATACTTCTCTTGACTGACTGAACATTTTTAGTTTCACAGCAGGTTTTAACCATCAACCACATGCAACAGACTTCCCCTTCTCCAAGTAGCCTTGGCTTGTATTTGGCTATTCATACTATATACATATGATAAAATCTATTTTCAGTTGTCACTGTCATTTAGATGTTAGCTGTCATCAAATGACTTACAGAAATCATTTTCAGCACAGCAAATTAATGTTGTTAGAATCTAAATGATTTTTATTTGCTATTTTTTAAAAAAGTTTTTATTTTCAAAGTATTTAATATATACTAAGAATCTGAAAGTATTTCAGATGATACCGCAAATTTCACAAATCAACAAAAACAAACTTTGGGAATAACTGATGGTAGAAATTCAATAGTCTTTAGCTAGGTTAGAGCTGATCATTCATTTTCAAGTCTTCACCATTGGGCAAATAATTTCCACACACTTCTGCAAAACATCTACTTTATTTCGTCAAGAAAAATAATACTATACACAGCCACTTCAAGAAATAACTAAGACTGTTCATACTAGAGATCAAATTTTTTGCATGCACCATGAATTTGTCCAAACTGTCCCCTAAATGTCACTGGCAAAGCATATGTAAAAAGCTCAACTTTTACTTCAGCTGAACTGTTTGAAACTGTGTATTTGAACAGAATTGGCTTATTATGCTTTGTTGAATGTTAATCTGCTTTAACTCAAGTTTTAAACAAAAAACAGGAGAGAAGAGCAAAGTTGCTCCCCTGGTATTCCGGACACAAAACACTAAATTGCTCTAATCTGATTATGTCCCAGATTTATAAAATTCACATACAATCAAGTTTCATCTATTCTTTAAAGCAACTACTTGCATCTTTCAAAAAGCTGGTAGAAACCAAGAGTAGTTAGGAAACTTGATGAAAAATTTATCTTTTGCTGAAAACAAATCACATAGCTCTACATAATCTTAGAGGAAAATCTACATTTACACATAGCTTCCAACTATATCAATTATACCTATCAATTATTCTCTGTTTCAGGTTTTACAGAACAATGCTTTTTAAGATCCATTATTACCTTATAACCAGGTCCTAACTGATGTATTGCAAAAATCTGTGCTGGGTTGAGTGCTTCCGTGAATACATATACTGCTCCAAGTTGTCCACAGAACACTCGATTAGCATCGGCAGTCTCCGAAGAGCCAAGAAAACATTTGTCATAGCTCTGTATTAGAAAGAGGCAATGTTAAAGAGCTTCAGTTATACAAACTATGCAATGAAATAATATTCACGTGCAGTTACTGAAGCCAAAAGTAAGGGGAGACTATAATTAAGAAAATAAATTAGTCACTTATTATTTCAATACCTAAATACCTGTAGTGAACAATTTCATTTTGAGTATCTTAGCATTAATTGTTTTATGGGTCAATATTATAATGCTGTTATGACAGACTGTTAAGATTTGTTTTTTTTATTAATCATTTGACATAAAATACAGAAAATTAGAATAGCAAAATACACTATTCTTTCACTGTTGTGCTAAAATAGCTAAACATCTGCAGCAGAAAGAAACAAATACAAATTTTTCTACTTTGCAGCTGGTGCACAGTCTTCTTCTATGACCACGTCCTATAATCTCAGAATCATAGAATCATTTAGGTTGGGAAAGACCTCTAAGGTCATCTAGTCCAACTGTTAACTTAGCAATGCCAAGTCTACCACTAAAACATGTCCCTAAGCACCAAATCTATACGTCTTTTGAATACCTCCAGGGATGGTGACTCGACTATTCCCCTGGGCAGCCTGTTCCAATGCTTTACAAACCTTTCAGTGAAGAACTTTTTCCTAATATCCAACCTAAACCTCCCCTGGTGCAACTTGAGGCCATTTCCTCATCTTATCACTTGTCGCTTGGCAGAAGAGACCAATCCCTATCCTGCTACAGACTCCTTTAAGGTAGTTGTAGAGAGTGGTAAGGTCTCCCCTGAGCCTCCTTTTCTCCAGGTTAAACAACTCCAGCTCCTTCAGCCACTCCTCATAAGACTTGTTCTCCAGACCCTTCCCTAGCTTCATTGCCCTTCTTTGGACATGCTCCAGCACCTCAATGTCCTTCTTGTAGCGAGGGGCCCAAAACTGAATGCAATATTCAAGGTGCAGCCTCACCAGAGCCAAGTGCAGGGGGACAATCCCTTCCCTAGTCCTGCTGGCCACACTATTGCTGATGATTTGGTTTGACCTTAAACTCTTCTTCTGACTTCTTCTGCAGTCACAGGAGTTGCTATTTTCTGTTCCTTTTTCCCACAGCTCTCTCTCTAGATGCACAAAACCTTCTGCAGTTCTCCATCTGTCCATTTGCTATTATTTCATATTTGAAGTGCAGCTTCAATTTTTTTTTTTTTTTTTTCCCAAATGAAATGTGTTTTGCAAGAATTATATTAAGTTCTTCTGGTGCTTCCAAGAGAAAGGTTTTCAGATCAAACGAAGTTTAGAACTTCACTGCGCAGAATAAATATCTGGGGAATTAGGAAACACGATGAAGCACAAGAGGACTACATAAACAGTACAAGGATCTTTGGCAAAGTCCATCAGTTTCCTTGCCATGTGTACTTTATTTAATGAAAACAAGGAATGGGCCTCACTTTTTGAGCCAAATCAAACTAGCAGAATCTGCATTAGGATGCCTGTTGGAGTTCCAGAAGCATTTGGACTGTGCTCTCAGACATGTGGTTTTATTTTTGGGTGGTCCTGTGTGGAGCCAGGAGTTAGACTCAATGATCCTTGTGGGTCCCTTCCAACTCAGGATATTCTATAATTCTATGACATCATCAAGTTTATCTTCATGCTGGTATCTGAGCAAAAAATCTTCCACTAGACCTCAATAGCCCCCTATTCTACATCCCGAAGCAGTTTTATGCTTTCTCTCGTCTTCCCATAACTTGAGAAAATTCTTAATCTAATAGCTGGAATAGCCAACTCTTCCAATTTAACATCCATCTCTAAGTGTATTTGATCTCTTATAATCAACTGTTTAATGCATATGCAAGTGATCATGACTACTGATCAGCTAGCAGTTGTACACATTTGATTATTTGTGTTATATCCTTTCATGCATTTTATTTAATCTTCTTGTCATAATCTCTAGCTATAATTACTCCTTGGACTAAAAACACTTACCATTAGCTACCATATCTTGCATAGCACCCTAACACAATGGAGCTCATCACTACTATGGCTTTTATATTTCATTAAATAGTAATAATGAAGTTGGGTCAAAAATGGGTCCATGGAAACAGTATTGACAACCCTGACAATAGAAACAGCTTACAAAAATGTTTACAGTCTCTTGTCCTTTTTCATCCACACTCATATCTTCCCTCTAACATTCAGGCTGAAGCACTGTGCAACTTTCTTAATATACAGAGGTCCCCTCAATAAAACGAAAAATCTCAAGGGAAGTTTGAATGATTTAGAGTTTTGCATAGATGACGAGTTTTACAAATCGCTAAACTAAAACATAGCTATTAAGACAACATACATTTGGGAAGAGTATGGATGTGAAGCCTTAATGACTGCATCCTGTAATATCCTGTATCTTGTTGCCTATATTACAGACACAGCTAAGAACCCAGTGACTTTGTGGCTATGTACAAATAAGAACAAATTAGAAGAAATACAGGGAAAAAAAATCATTCAAAAATGAAAATAAAAACATCTTTTTTAACTTTCATCCTTTTTGTCATTTGTGTGAAGACATCCTTAATGTCTTCACATATGAAAATTGTAGACTGAAGTATTAGATACAGGAGATAAACGATAATGAAACTGACATAAAAATATAAGAGAACTGTAATGTGAGATCTACTGAGGGAAAAAAATCAATTCACAGCCTCTTCCAAGAAGAAAAATCTATGCTTAAAAGAAAATTCAACTTAGTCCCTTCACCTTAAACTCAATCATGCAAATCTAATCAATGTTTTATTCATCTAAAAAGTATATAATCAGAATGAGTTTTGTTCAGTGGTAGCTTTGACACAGTGAGCAACTGTAAGAAAAGTTTTGTCTTCATTACATTTAGTGTTTTAAATCTCATCTCAATTATCCTAGAGTATTCTTATATAAGAAAAGACTGCAAAACATAAGATGCACTTAACCTTTTAATTGCACATACTGTCAACTATATGCAACTCCTATCCACATCCTCCCTTTCTCAGTTTTCACTGTTTTCACATCCTAACTTGGTAAATCTATCACGATAACACACATAAAAATTTCTCCTTTAGCTGAAGTACAATACCACCTGTGCACTTACCTATTTTCCTTTATATGCCATTTATGCAGTCACTTTCATACGTCCTTCCTGAATTTCTCCTACCTCCTATTCTATTTCCTACTTCTGATATGACACAATTTTGTTATAAAGAAATAGAGAGTTATTGATACCTGGAGTTGTTCATAACTTGGCCTATCATCCAGGAGACAACGTAAAATCTTAGCAGAAAGTTAATAGATGTATATCAAAATCTATAAAGCTTGGTAAACCAATGCTACCTTAAGAAAAGACTGTACTTCTGTCACAGGAGAAAGTCGAAAAGAATACTGTGAAGAAAAGATGCAAAGCAGCAGCTATCCCAGCTAAGCATCATCATTAAGGATTACAAATCCCCATAATATTTAACTAATTAATATTTAGCTAGTAACTCTATTGGGTTTACGTGGTAAAGGTTTGGTAGCAGGGGGGCCACAGGGGTGGCTTCTGTGAGAAGATTCCAGAAGCTGCCCCATGTCAGATAAGAGCCAGTTCCAGCCAGCTCCAAAAGGGACCTGCCGCTGGCCAGACCTGAACCAATGAGCGATGTTGTTTGCGCCTCTGTGAGAGCAGATTGAAGAAAGGGAAAAAACTGCTGGCAACAGCAGCTGGGAGAGAGGAGTGAGGAACAGCCCTGTAGACACCAAGGTCAGTGAAGAAGGAGGGCAGGAGGTGCTCCAGGTGCTGGAGCAGAAGTTCCCCTGCAGCCCGTGGTGAGGCCCATGGTGGAGCAGGCTGTCCCCCTGCAGCCCATGGGGTACCACATGGAGCAGATCTCCACATGCAGCCCGTGGAGGAGCCCACGGTGGAGCAGGTGGATGTGGCCTGAAGGAGGCTGCAGCCCATGGAGAGCCCCCGCAGGAGCAGGCTCCGGGCCGGACCTGTAGCCCGTGGAGAGGAGCCCACGCAGGAGCAGGTGATCCGGTGGGAGCTGCCACCCGTGGGGGACCCGTGCTGGAGCAGTTTGCTCCTGAAGGATGGACCCCGTGGTACGGACCCATATTGGAGCAGCTCTTGAAGAGCTGCAGCCTGTGGGAAGCCCACGCAGGACCCGTTCGGGAAGGACGGCATCCCGTGGGAGGGACCCCACGCTGGAGCAGGGGCAGAGAGTGACCACGAAGGAGCGGCGGAGACGCAGCGATATGGGCTGACCGCAGCCCCCATTCCCCGTTCCCCTGCGCCGCTCGGGGGGAGGAGGTAGAAGAGGGTGGGTGGGGGGAAGGTGTTTTTAGTTTGCTTTTAGTTTTTCACTGCTCTAGTTTGCTAGTTATAGTAATAAATTATATTAATCTCCCTGTGTTGAGTCTGTTTTGCCAGTGACGATAATTAGTGAGTAACCTTCTTGTCCTTATCTCAACCCTTGAGCCCTTGTCCATCATATTTTCTCCCCCTGTTCCTTTGAGGAGAGGGAGTGAGCGAGCGGTTGTGGTGGAGGTCCGCTGTTTAGCTGGGTAAAACCACCACAGTAACTCAATACAGATTCTCTGAGACCTCAGCTGACTTTTGAATCATCACATGCTCACCTACCAGAAATGTTTAGATTACCAAAGAGAATCTATGCTCTGAAAAAATTGAATGCCTTGCCTTTTCTTGCGATTAGAGATTCTACCAAGAAAACAAAGAATGATGATCAGAACCTCTGACAAGCAGAGCCTGTCTACTTAAATTAACGCATAATATTTAAACTCTTCCTTTCAAACCCAACCTTGACTCTAGAATTTAGCAAAGGACAAACAGTTAATTTCCTTAAGCACTAAAGAGCTTCCTTATCCTACACAGGCAATCAGTCAGAAATAGCTGAGATTTATATGATAAATAAGAAATAATGAAGAGTAGTGAGCTGATGATCAAGCATCTTTGAAAGTCTAGCACAGGTCTAGCTGAAGGCAAGGCTCTAGAGATAATTGTTTGTCTGCCTCCCTTACCCAAAACTTTGGACCAGAAAGAGCAACTGTTTTCTGCATCATCAGGTGTACACCCTCACCCCTTCCAAGGTAGAAGATAAGAAAAAGGACCACAATTTCTTTTCTTTCTTTTTTTTTAAGCATATATAGATTACATTAAAATAATTTATGCTTTAAAAAATATGAAATCAGTACATTTCCTGTAAGAATGTACTGTGAAGATAACTTGAATTCAGTCCAATTAACATTTAGGTGTATTTACAGATATACGTGCAATCATCTCCAGGTGAAAATGACTGGTTTTTGCCTCTGGTACAAGCAGATTCAAGATCACCGTGTCTTTGTTCTGAGCTGGCTGATGCTATGCAGCTGTATGTCTCTCAATATCTTTTAATTTATAATCTCTCTCATTGGCTGTCCAAGCCAATAAAATACAAAATTGCAGCGTTGTAATACTTAATTTGTACTTGCCAACAACATTAATTAAATACTAATTCCTTAATAATTAGCATAGCATTTTTAATACTGGTCAACTGCCTATAAACTACTCCAAGTCAAACAATAAAAGAGGCAAAATATGCTTGTTACTGGGATACAGATGTAAGACATCAGATTTTGCTTAATACCATAAATCCCCTGACACTGCTCCATGCTTCCGTTTTCTGGCTTTCATTATTATTATTATTATTTTTCCTTAATCTTTGTTTATCTTGTTGGTTTAAAAAGGTAAACTCTCCATAGAAGAAATCATCTCTTACAATATTTATACAGTGCTTAAAACAATAGGACTCTGACCATAGTCCAGGCTATTCAGTCCTACTGCAATTAAAACTAAACAAAAACAAACAAACAAAAAACCCTTAAAATCTAATGTTCAGTCAACAAAAATAGCATAGAAATCTTTTAACCATTAACTAATATCTCCTCTTGAATAAAATAGAGAATTTAATGTGATACAAAAATGAGTACTTGGCAGCTTGCATAGTCATTTGGCTGAATGAATCAGTTTTTCTTAAGCGTTTTCCTTAATCTATATCTCTCAAATCTGCAACTCCACCATAACTTCCTATGGAAAAAGTGAAATATTAATCCATTGTTATCTGTGTCCTGTATACAATTGTACATATTAAAAACATTAGCTATAACAGTCTCTCCAACAAAATGTCCACACATTTCCTTAAAATAGCCATGAAAAATACATAGCTACAAAAAGATCCATAATATTCTAAAAAACAAACAAACAAACAAAACCCAACAATATTAAATTTTATGAAATACAAAACTAAGGAAGATAGATTAAAGGATAAAGCTTAAAATTTAGAAAATTTGCAAAGATCTAGAGAAAATACTCTACTTTTTTTCTTTTTCCCTTAACTCTAAAATGAAATGAACAGTTTAATGTACTGCATATCTGTAAGAAAAGAAAAAAAAAAAAATCTTACATCATTTGTGTTAACATGCCAGGCCATGTCACCATAGGATACCAGTTGACCATTCACGTAACACCGTATTTCACTGTTTCTCCAGCGATTATAGATGTGTACAATGCTTATCATGTACCACTGAAAAGAAATGGAAAATAAGTATATAGTGGCAGTTTTTGTGCTATAACACATAAGCTGAATGATTGTCATTGAAAATAAGTGACCAGTCTCATGAAGTTATATGACCATAAGAATCCTTGCAAACTCCTGAAACTAAAAGTCAAATCAGTGGAACTTCAAGTCTGCTTAGTAGAACCATGCCCAGATATAATGATGACCTGCATCATTTTATGGGATTAGAGCCAAAAATGCACACATACAATTAAACAGATGAATACGCTCCCATTCCTGAAAGTGTAACAACTTATAAACTATACACTATATACAAAATGCAACTGAGATCTCATCGGAAATCCAGTTCTATGTACACTTACCTTAACAAATTAATATCACATATCTCTGTCTTTTAATCATAGCCCTGTATCAGAAATTATTAAAGGAAAAAATTCACCTCAGCAGATTTTACAGTCCAGTTTACCATCTCATTGAAAATGCTTCACATGACTTTCTTTTTCCATTCTTTACCATTCCACCAATTTTTGGATAACTGTCACATCATTTAAAATGTATTATATAATCAAACGGAGGAAGCATCACAGCAAAATGCTTCCAAGAACAACTATGGTGGTCTTTCAAACAATCTGTTCAACTGGAATCATTATGTCCATGATGAATTTTAATTGTGAATTGTAAAGTTTAGGAAGAAAACCTTAAGTTTCCTTTAAAAGCTAACCTTCAAGATAATCTAATCCTAGGAATGGGAATTTAATCTTTCTGATCTGCAAATCAACTCATACTTTAATGGATGTCTATTATTTCAAATCATATACAAACCAGAAGAAAATGGACATAATGGAGACAGTTCAACAAAGGGCCACAAGGATGACTAAGTGATCAAAGCCTCTGATACATGAAGAGAGGCTGAGATATGGGACAGCGTAGCCTGGAGAAGAGAAGGCTCTTGGGGATCTTACCCACGTGTGTAAATACTTGGTGGGTGGGGAGTAAAGAAGATGGAGTCAGAGATTTCTCAGTGGTACCTAGAAACAGGACAAGAGGCAATAGGCACAAACTAACATACAGGAAATTCCATTTAAACGTAAATAAGAAGACTGGTAGTAAGCAGTAACAGTGTTCAAACACAGTTGCACAGTTTGTCCAAAGAGGCTGTGGAGTCTTCTTCCTTGGAGATATTCAAAACGTGACTAGAAAACACCTAGAGCAGCCTCGTCTAGTTGCCACTTCTTTGAACAGGGAAGTAGGACTATATTTAATGAACAATTACTCACCAGCTAGGAATTCAAGCTATTTTATAAGCACCTCAAAAGATTGACCCATGGTGAAAATTGTATTTTTTTCAATTAACTACTTAGACTGAAAATACTGACTGACTTTATCTTTCTGAAGGCTGAAGTTGTCTCAGTTGCAGTTATAGTAGCAGTCTTGTAGATTTTTATCATGTGGACTTACTAGGAACAAATGTGCATTTATGATTTGTCTTCCTTTACTTGGCACATTTCAATTATTGCCTTTTGACTCTTATGTTTAGCCAAGTCTTTTTTTTTTTTTTTTTTTAAAGAAAAGAACTTCTGCATCCCTTGAGATATTATTTTAATAATCTTGTTTGACGATTACAGCACTACTTCTAGGAATCCTTAGTAAACACATCTTAATGAAAATAAGGTGTGTGTCCCCATGGGATTCAGTCCAGCTAACAAATGGCTTCAAAAGTAATACTGCATTTTCAAAGCTAGAATAAAGTTGAGCTAGTTATGCAGTAAACTACTCATATCTGTATGAGCTTTACTAACAAACAGCCTCCCTTGGAAAGCAGCACTTCAAATACTCTAAACAGATGCAGCCCCTCATGGTTTACTACTTGGACAAAAGGCCAACTAGTTTAAACCTCCACCAGCTTTAATTTGTGTCATTTTATGTGACTTTTATACTATTGTATATAAAATATTTCAATATCCAAAATCTAACTGCATTTCTAGGCCTATGCTCCGCATCCTCCTAAAAGAATACGAGGAGAATTCTTTTTCAGACGGACATGTAAGTCAACAAAAACAACAGAAGTCCCTAATACAGAAACTGCATTATTTCATTTGATTCTAAGGTGCTTTAGGGTTCAGAGAACCTCATAAACAAAAAAACAAACTTATAAACAAAATCAGCTCATATTTACTGAGCAATCTAACCATAAGAACCTATGAATACTAAGGTTCAGTTAGATGCCTACTGTAAGATAGTCATCTACGCTTCTTACATAAGGAGTGTGGCAAGTTAGTTACTTATAGGCATTAAATCCCATTCTGCAAGTCTTACCTACACCTCCAAAATAATTTGCTGCAGGTGCCTTTTTCTCACTCAGCTGACTAGATTAGATGGCTAACCTTTAGGGAGAACTTACCTCCTAAAAGCTAATTTAAATAATCTAGGTAGTTGCTACAACACACACATACAAAAAAAAAAAAAAAAAAAAAAAAAAAAGAATAAGAAATGTATTTCTTTCCTCCTTCATCTTCTGGATGAGAAGACGTAAGAAACATATCAAAGTTTGTTCTTCCACAGACAATAAAGAAAAGAGAGAATTTCATGTATGTTAAAGTCTGACCTGTCTCAGTAAATCACTGATGTTTTCAATCATTTAAATTTTCTTCCTGGTTGGCTTGTTTTACAGTTACTTATCTTACAATATAAAACAGTTGTCAAGAAGCTAGAGAAGCCATCCTGTAAGTGGCTGAGGTTGTCTTTCTCTTCTACACCAACAGTACTATCATCATACCATCATTACCTTTATAAAATAGTGAATCAGTTATTAAATTTGTCACAAATTTCTAACTTGTTGAAAAAGTACTCCATAGAATTCATGTAGTTTGGACATACACAAGAAGCATCTTATCAATGTATTAGACAAATTTTCTTAATTTTCTTTTCTTCTTCTGCCTTCTGATTTAATTAAAATGTTATATTTCACACTTGTTCTCCTCAGTACACCTGTAATTAGTTGGATACAGCTGAAAATGCTGTAGGCAGGTCCTTTATCTTTTTTTTTCTTCCTAGTGAGAAACGTCAACAAACTTTTACCAGCTAATCTTGCAGAGTCAAAATAGATTACTCCACATTTATTCTTGTGAAGTTAAGTGGTGCAGTCTGCTAAGCATAACTTAAACTTGAAGCCCTGACCAATTTAACCCATTAAGAATGCAACCATAGCATATGTAACATTATTTTACAAATATCAGTACACATTTTTCAACTTGAGTCATTAAGTGAAACTTCTTCATATAGCTCCTACCTTAAAAAAAAAAAAAGTAAAACAGGTATAAAACATTTTGTATTATAATAAATTTATTAATCCAACATACATATAAATATTTTATATTCATTTCTCCATAGAAAATATTTCCTTGCCATGTACTATCAATTCTTTTGCCTCTTCCGGTTGGATACAACTCCCTGTAACCTGTAAAGTATAAGGCTTCTTAAATACATAGCTTAAATCACAAGCAAGTTCTTTTCAATCAACGTAGCTATTAAACTTGAAAAAATAGGCGTGTTTAAACTTCATATCA
>VXAL01008322.1:72525-88307 GCA_013399475.1 Chauna torquata | reverse complement strand
CTGCAAGCAAATGCTAGAAAACTGTATGTCTGATGACAAAAATTGCACTTCCCAAGTTACAATTTCAACAGTAAGCTGTTTTGTAAATAGATACATTTCTCCTGAATACATATCTACACATTCAATGTATGCTTAGTGGAAGAAATATGGAATAGTGGAAGTAATAACTAAACAACACAAAGAAGAAAATTAATGTACATGTTAAACAGAATATGTTTTGACGTTATATTAGAGTGTTTGACAGGTTTTCTTCCCTCTGCTATGCTTTATGCACCTTCCCATACACATGCACACAGAAGTTATTAATGGAAAATAATACATATCATATGAAACCACTTGCAAGTGTATTTTAGAAGACTTGTTCTAAATACTTTCTGAAATCGGGCATATGACCCAAAGCAAGATCTGTGAGAAATATAAACTGGCCTGAAAGTTGTATTTGGCTACACTTCAGCAGATCAGCTGATGATTTGACAGATATTCATATAATGATATATACATTTACTAGTATTTCAGAACTAACTTTTAGGCAGAATAGCAACAGCTAAAATTTTCCAAGTTTGGCATGAAGGAAACTACAGTCATCCATACTAAAAAGAATATCTTGCTAAAATATGAAAGACTGCATTGAGAAGTAAACGAGAAAAAAAATCAGCTGGCTCCCAAAAGCTAGTTAACAATAACATAATCCAAAAGTTAACAATTTAATTTGTTCCTAGGTTTGGTGTGTATCAGTAGCGTCAGACATGCTACTTCAAAAGAAAATTGACCTGTCATCAAAACACTTTTCTGGCTTTAAAATAAATAATATTTGCACAGCAGAATCAATACACTCAGCAGATAAGTGTTTATAAGGCTGTATTTATCTTTGAGTAACATGCTAAAAAAAGCCACTACTAGATTTAAAAATCCCCCATGAACTCAAACCTACATGACAGAATGAGAATCAGAGATTTTGGATGACAAATACGTAGCAAGAAAAATAGTAGAACATAAAGTTGATGAGTGAGCAATGGCATTCCTTCCCTAAAAGACTGGTTTCTCGAAACAGAACAAGCACTGAAATTCAATGTACAAAGTCAATGCTTAAGCCAACTAACTGAAATCTTGAAGCCAGCAGAATCACTGTACTCCTAGGACTTCTAGACTTACAGTAGAAAGAAACACTAACATGATCTACAGAAACAATCAAGATTTACTATGAAAAATAAGAAATTCCCAAACTTCAGCAATATAGAAGAAGTTCAGAGCCTTGTTTCTCCCAGCAACAGGTAAGTTCTAACACTGCCAGGAAAATTGTTCCAGGCATTGTCACCGAAGTTACAAAGTACAGAATGTTCAGAAATAGAATTACTTCTGCAATATGCAGACCTTTTAAAATGAATACAACCATTTCACAAATACTTAAAATTCTTCAGCATCTGAAGCTAATTAAGCAGTATTTTTAAAAACAAGTTGACTTTATAGAAGTGTTACTTCATAAATACATTTTTTTGGAACTGATTCTGGCCTGTAACTGACATCAAACTCTGCATGACAGTCAGAGAAGCTACTTATAAATAAGAAACTACAGATTATTAGTGGTGTTATATCACTAAAGGCACTCCTTCCCAGAAGCATTTTGTCATGTTTTCAATGCTATTTTTTATTCTGAATACTACTTACTACTTTGCTTACCTTGCGTGGCTGAAAGTCATACTTCACACAGTGCTGGAAACCTTTGCCTTTTGACTTCAGTGATGTAACTATTAAACAGTTGCCAACAAAATGAGCAGAATACCCAACACCTTTGCTAGTGCGGAAACTGAAAAGAAAATATTTTAAATGAAATTAGAAAAGTAGGAACTATCACATAATAAACCAAGGTTCATATACTATATACTAAATTGCCATGAGAAAGAAAAGAAATTGGCATCTGGAACAGTGATCTTAATTTCCTATATATACTCTCTGCCCACCTTATCTTGGGGGGAGCGATCAGTGGTGAGGTGGGGTTTGCTACTAATTTTCGTCATGAACTTGATTCCAGGCTACATTCTAAAAATTCATATTCTCTCCCCTCCCCGCCTCAGTTTCCAGAAATGCAAGATGGCAAATAACATATTTGTCAGGTTTTGCCCTCATTTTTCTAATCCATCATCATTTCAAATATTACATCTGATTTAAGTTGTAAAGGCAAATCCATCACAGAACCTAATGCTATGTATGTTTAGATTTTGAAAGATGTCTTGCAGTTTTATGGGGGTAGGAGAAAAATGGAACTGGTACGACATAAGTTTGGATTCAGGGTAATTACTTTGCACAAGAATTATTTCTTTTTTAGTACTGATGATTTAGTTAGGATAATGATCTATGAAGTTGTAGACATCTGAGTTGTGGATTTCTTTTCATTTGTCAAATTGATAAAGGATTACAATTTTAAAAAGGTAAGCTTAATAAGGGCTTCTAGTTTTTCTGTGGCAAATATCATAAAGATAGAAAATGTAGAAAGCTAATACATTTCCTTATTTGTATTTGAAATTAAAAGCATTGTAAAGAGAAATTCTGGACTTCTTAAAAGACATTTTGCAAAGGCAGTTGGTAGAAATTAATTAATCAAATCACACAACATTTTTAAAAAGTTAAATCCACATTTACAGCTATGTCAGCTGTGTCACTTATTCTCTTCTGAGTACAATAAAGCAAAGTGTGTTATCATTAATATGGAGCACAATTTGCAAAACTTTCTCAAAAATATTTTTCAACTTGTTATGAGACAAATTAACCAACGGCTGAAATACTTTGGTTCTAAATGCTGAACTTCATCCAGTTTTTGAAGTACTAAAAAAAGTCATTACAAATATATTAACTCTTCCATATATTCACATAGCCCAGTAATTAACACTTTCTCATTTCATTAATGCAGTCTGCTTTTAAAATAATTTCATATTATTACAATAATGATTTTTTAAATGGTTATACTGTTGGAATATTTTCTTTAAACACATTTACTAGGTTTTTCATAGCACCATTAAGAGGTGAAAGGCACATACAAACAGTTCAGGTTTCATCTTACTTAATAGCTGCTGAAATTCTACATCTTTAACCTATCCCACTACACTAATATACTAATACGTTCCCGATTTTGATATACCAAAAAAAAAAAAACCCAAAGCATAATTATAGACTTAATTCCATCTTCAGAAACATACAGTTAAATCTGTATGTGTACATTAATGGGGAAAAAAAAACAGATTTTCCTCCTTCTTCACTGTCAAGAATATAGCTGATACACCACAACCTTCTGGAAAAAAAAAAAAAGCCTTATAAGATAGGTGGTGTAACTAGACCCTAAGGCGGCCAGAGTTTAGATGTTGTTCTGTTGTGAAGGAATTTTTTTTAAAGAGGTCAAAAAATGAAATTCAAATTCTCAAATTCCAGAAAGCCATTTTGTTATAATTAATTAGAATATTTATATTAAATGGGAAGAACAGAGTGATCAAGCTAAACGGAACAGGAATAATAACATCTGTAGACAACTCTTCTCCACATCAGTGTGTACTTGTGCAGAGGTCCTTACTTCCAGTCTTGAGTTAAGTCATCTTTTGAGTTGCAGCATACTATGCCTCATATCTCTGGTCATCAAGGTGGTTTTGATGGCCTTGAGCCATGTTTTAGTTTGCTCTTTCCCTTTAGCAGACTGCTAAAGTGCTACAGAAGCTTGATTTTCCCAAATTCAGGCTGTGTTTTTTTTTCATTCTTCTATCCATCTCTATATGTGGTACTGAACTCTTGCTCTCCTCCAGCTGCCACGCTGGAAGGAGCATTCTCCCCTGCCACAGCCCTTCGTAGAGGCTTACACACAACCCTCCTTGCAAAAAGAGGACACTACTTTAATAAACCTAAATAAACTTAAGACATAATCTAAGAATGAACAGAAAAAAATGTGCTGTCCATCACAGCTGACCTCAACAGTGAAGACAATTTATAACACTACCATTCTCTTTTGTCTATGGAGGATTATTTTCATCATAGATCTACTTCAAGGACTTGGCATCCACAGTGACCCCAGAGGCAGCTATATCCCACAACAAAAAGGAACATTAAACAGCCACAGGGGAAAACGTTACCCATATACACATATAACCTGCATTACCCATCTACACAAATAACCTACAATACCACAGTACTAATTCTATACAACATGAAGGTTTAACACGTAAAATACAGCCTTTACAATACAAACAACTGAATGTGTTGTGGGCTAGTTTGAGAGTTTGATTTACCTCCTTTGGGCTTATGGCATTCAGAGAACTTTTCACTAGATAGTTGCATCTCCCACAATGCCAAATTTGTTTCTCAGCAACATATGTTATCTCTATGAACTAAAATAGTTTTGGCTAACAGAATCAGATTCTGAATGATAGTGAAAAAAATGCACAGATTCACTACATTCTGACATATGGTGTAGTATTATTTGATTAAAAATGTCAAGTAATTTTTTTTTTATGTTGCCAACAGCCAATAAGTGTAAATGCCATTATGTTTTTATCTGATGAAATGCCATCGCACTTTCATCTGATAAAACATTATTAAAATTGTGTAAAATGCGTGCTACAACTTCTAACAAGAGCTAATAAATATTTTGTCACACACCGGCAACACCCTGAAAAAAAAAACAAGGGAAAAAAGGGGTGGTGGCTTTTGAAGAAACGTCTATGCCTTTGAACTTTTTCCCATTTACACCTGCAGTTACAGATTTTGTCACGTTTATGGTCAAGCTGGACCTTTCCTGAAATTTTAAACACTGAAATGTCCTTGGATGTGTAAATTCCTGGAGTTCAGCATTTGAAGACAAGAAGGCACTGAAACAATGAAGTAACAGCTCATTTCTGAGCAGGAAAGCCCTCTCCATCTTGGAATAAAATGATTTTCTAAACATGAAGCCTTGCCAATATCCATCAAGATTTCACTTTTTTTTTTCCCCACATTAATTAGCATTCTAATATACCTATAGTTGAGAATCTGAGAACACAAATATGTCCTCTGTTTACCTCAATATTATGATATACAAATTATGTTAATTTTCACATTTTTTTTGCTGCCAAAGGTAAAGTAGGCTAGGACTGTCCTCTAGGATACTACACAGAAATTGTCCTACCAATTACCTACACATGCAGAACCTGCCACATACAAAAAGGAAATGCATAGAGGAGACAAGAACAATACTGTCAGTCCCCATGTGGTTTTATAAGGATTAAACTACTTTCTATAGCTGCTGGTATATGATTTTACTACAGATAGTTCATAAAAACATCTTAGTTATCAATTTCATTTCAGCCATTCTCTCAAAGCAGCTACTGGATGTTATTACGCTTCAATAGCAGGTAAGCATTCTTCCTTCCACTGGTGAAACTGTTTAATGATTGCAGTTTCTTTAGCTTAGGATTTTACAAGCAATTTAAGATAGGAGCATTTGAGATAATATATTATCAGTCTCAGTATCCTAATTTATTCTTGCCTGAAGGAAAAAAGTGGTTTCTTTTCTACTAATTTTGGAATTCCATTATATGCTTTTGTAACTGTTTTGCATTATCTCTATTATTATTAACTCCAGAGAGGGAATGAAAAGTCTAGAAGGCTTTACTTCTTGTCCCTACATCTGTAAAAATAGAATTTAGAAAACTCTTTCAGAAACTTTAGTCTTTCTTTCATTACATGGTTGAGGAAGCACTTAGATTTTTTAAGGACAAAAACCTACAATTATGACAATCTAGCCTGAGTTTCACCCTCTAACTCCTTTACAGACCCCAATATACAATTTGAAATAGAGCATCACAAAATAAATAAATGAAATGAAAAAAGAAAAAATCTTACTATCTGGGTTGAGCCTGTCTAACTCCAGAACTTACTTAGACGCGACATCACCCTATCTCTGTTTTTAGTAGAAACAAATATAGAGATTTAGAAGACTTCCCAGCTGCGTGCTTAAAGTTAGCCCTAAATTTTCACTGTCTATATGTCACTTTTGACGGAACATTTCCAATGATCTATTGAAATGTGATTAATATTATACTGTCTTACTAAAATTGTGATAGTTATAGTGACCATAGTACTGTGTCAAAATTTGATTTTTTCCCCACTAACTCACTAGATCTCATATTAAACAATCCATCAACATGAGATTTTGCATAAATTCTGAAAACAGAAGTCAAGGGCATCCTTAATTTCATTACATTTTTTTCATGGAAAGTGTCATCAAATGTGTATTCCAGAGCACACTCTGGAATCACTCCAGAGTGTTCTTTAAAATCTACCCAGTTTTAACATGGTCTCTTAAAAGAAGTACCATTCTCAACTGTAAATGGTACTCCATTAATGCCTTTACCGAGATTTCAGGAAGTGATCACATCACCTTTACTCTCTGTTTGTTCCTTGAAAATATTACTTTAGTTCTTCCAGTCAGAACACTGAAAATGCAGTTTATGGTCAGTTGGTTACTTACAATAACCCTTAACATCCTTCTTAATTACTGCTTTTGAATACATAACTACTAATTCTGTAAGCATTACTCAAGGGTAGGTATACAACCTTTGTTTGCTTGTATTAAAATTTGTGCTATTGAATTCTGTTCGTCTTCCCATTTGAACCTGACTGCTCTGTAACAGTCTATTCCTTACTTCTATTTACCACCCATACAAATGTCAAAGAATTTCCTTCCAGGATTGTTACAATTCATTCTGTAATTGGTAAGAAAGCTACAATAATTGCTCTAATACAGAAGTATTAAAACTGTCACTTAGCAGCTGCCCAACACCGTCTTCAGAAACAACTACAATGATTTTTTATCCTGGGTCCAATCTTGTTCAGCTTCATTAATGACCTGAATAGTGGGATGGAGTGCACCCTCACCAAATACACAGATGACCCAAAACTGGGAGAAGTGGTTGAGTATACCAGGTGAGAATGCAGCCATTCAGAGGGACTTTGTCAGGCTGGAGTAATGGGCCAACAATCTCATGAAGATCAGCAAAGGGAAGTGCAAAGACTACCTCTGGGGAGGAAACACCTCACGCACCAGTATATGCTGGGTATCAAGCAGCCAGAAACCAGCTTTGCAGAAACAGGCCTGGTGATCTGAGTGGACAGTAAGCTGACCATGAACCCGTAAGGCACCCTCACAGCAAAGAAGGCAAATGGTATCCTGGGCCACATTTGGAAAAGCAGGCCTAGCAGGTCAAGGGAGGTGATCCTTTCCCTCTCCTCAACACTGCTGAGACCACACCTGGAGTATTGTGTCCAGCTCTGGGCTCCCTAGTATGAGAAAGTCATGGACATGTCGGAGAGAGTCCAGCAAAGGACTACAAAGATGACTGAATAATCAAAGTCTCTGACATGAGGAGATGCTGACGTATGGGACTATTTAGCCTGGAGAAGAGAAGGCTCAGGGGGGATTTTATCCATGTGTATAAATACCTGATGGGTGGAGAGTAAAGCAGATGGAGCCAGAGACTTCTCATTGGTGTCCAGTGAGAGGACAAGAGACAATAGGCACAAATTGAAATACAGGAAATTCCATTTAAATACAAGTAAAAACTTTTTTATTGTGAGGTCAAACACTGGAATGGGTCGCCTGGAGAAATTGTGAGGAAATTCCATTTAAATACAATCAAAACCTGGCTCGACAAGGTCCTGAGGAACGTACTCTAGCTGACCCTGCTTTCAGCACCTCTGCTTCAAAATCATAGTCTTTGAAGTTGTTCGTGCAAGTATGTTATTGCTTTTTTTAAAAATCAAGATTCTTTAAAGGACATATGACTTTAAAGAAGAAACTATGAAGAGTTAATTTATATGATAAGTTTTACACTTAGTTAAACATAAAAAGATGTTACATGACCAAAAAGCATATTCAAAACAGAACAAATCATTGCTTTGGTATCTTCTTGTTGGTGTTGCCTCTCCATGACTCAACCTCTCATGTGGTAAAGTCTAAAGTCTGCCCAAAGAAGCTTAGATGAATAATCTAATTTGAATACTTTTCTTGTTTTTAGTTATTAATTATGGCTTGGTTTAAGCCACTATACAAAAATAACAAGTATTTGCATTGTTCCTAATTTCCTCTTGAGGCTGGCATATTCAGGTTCTCTTATTACATGCACATTACATTTAGACTCAGTTTTGGCCTTTGATTTCTGTAAGACTGACTCCTTTCAGTGGCTCATACAAAGCACTTGAAAAGTTCCAACTTGTTAGTCACAGAAGTTTTATGTCCCATGCTTGATAATCTCATTTTACATATATTCCATAACAAGAGGTACCATAAGAAAGTGAGACACAGAACTATAATTACAGTGTGTGTGTGTGTGCACGGGTGTGTGACAGCGAGAGATAACAACTCATTCATTTGGCATGGATATGCCCAAGGGTTACGTAAAAAGTGTGTGCATGCAGCAAAATACGTATGTTTGTTAGAGAGGTTATCTTTAAGTGCTACAATAAGAGAGTTCAAGCTCCATGTATTGTAGCTATACTTTCTCCCCAAGTTTCCCAACTGCAACAACAAAATATAGAAGACTATATTTTGACATGTTCTGAGTTATTTGACTAAAAACAAGAAAAAGTTCACATCAAACATGGGGAAAAATAAACTCAAAGCAAAAAAAAAAAAAGAGATTTCTTACCGTGCTAGACTCTTTATTCTAATCAATGTACTAAATAGAGATTATATTAAGTTACTTATCATAGTTGTCATACTGCTAGTGTATGGCAACTGCTAGACATTTTTTAAGAAAATATGGAAATGTTATGGTTGTAGCTAATAAGAAGTATGTTAATAAAAAAATACTATTTAGAGTATAATTTTAAGGTGAAACCCAGAATTCTTTTTAAGAAAGAAATTCAGATATTTTTTGAGAAACCAAAAGGCAGCTTTATGGGGTTTATTTACTGCTATCTTAAAACAAACAAACAAACAAATAAAACACTATAATCAAAGAAAAATGTTTATTAAAGACAGATGTCTGAGTACACATGGCAATTATTCTAATACATATCGCTTCTTGGTAGCAAAGTGAATATAGGCTATGGTTTTGCAGAAAAGGTCTAAATCAATATATTTAAAAATGGAACCAGAACTAAATTCCCTCTCACACAGACAAATATGAAGTATACATAAATATTCAAGAAAGCTCAACACATGGAGGATTTAAAACTATTTCAGTGCAAAAAAATATACTAAACAGTATGCTCAAAAATCTTAGAACTGAATAAGAATTGTAATGACATCATAATAAACATCAGAACTACCTCAAAGAAAGAAAAAAAAATCAAACGAGCGGGAACCACATTCATCACTTGAATTAAAGGTCTTTCTACACTACTAAGCCTAACAAAAGCAACATACATCACAGGCTGTGCAGTTTCAGAGTCTGCTTTTTCTTCTCTGAAACAGTAAAAAATTCTTAAACCAATTACACAACTTAAAGTTGCCAATGCTAAAACAAATTCTGTCCGAGAAAAAAATGATAATGTTAAATGCCTGTCTGCATGTTCTATCCTATAATTACATTTGTTTTTGTCCTTGGCAAATGAAAAAATAAAAAGAAATATACTTCATGCTAACAAAAAATAGCTATAGCCAACAGCTTGAAAAAATTCTCTATGGCAAAATAACTATAACATTTGGAAGAAAATGGGTACATGAAAAAGCATTATCCCAGAGACAATAACTAGAGAAAAGTTTTTTTTTTTTTTTGTCCCCCCGCCCCCCTCCCCCCCCGAATAAGTCTGAATTATTTTCATATGATACTCATTCTGGAAAAAATATACATGCTTTTGGTTTTCCAACTGAATAAACAAGATTTTTATGTACTGATAGTACAAGAAAAAAGCTTTCTGAGACCACACCTACTGGTCCTCTCTTCAGCAGATTATTAAAAAGTTCTGCTCTTTAGACTATCTGTAATGACCATAAAGGGAGAAACATTACTTGTGGTTACTTGCCCTCTTGTGCTACTCTTGTATTCCTGGGTGGATAAAACTTGATAAATCCTGCTTATGTCCAATTGTCAACTATAACTTATATACCCAATTTTTAAGAATATGACAAAAGGTAAGCATACTAAATAGCAAATACATAAAGAATGCAGAAGTGCTGAAGAGAATACTGGCATATTCTGACAGAAAACTCCTTATTTTCCTTATTCCTTTTCACTTCACTAAGACAAGCACATTTCAGCAGATACATGATTAATTTTTGAAGTGAAAATAACATTTGATGGACCAAAGAAATAAGCATTTTTACTTTTATACCATAATTTCTAAATATCAAAGGATGTAAGTATTATTTCTGTTTTTATCACAACAGCAAAACTAAGTAAACTGAATTTGTCTCTCCTGCTTTTAATCTATTAGGAAATTTAGCTTCTTTTGGGGGGAACAGGTGATTCTTGTTTGTTTATTTATTTATTTATTTATTTTTATATCCACAAACCTACTTTCTATTGTCTTTAGCTAATGTGCAAACATTGCTCTCTGAGTACAATGAATTTGTCTTATAGTACTCATAAAAGCTGAGAATCTTAAACACCAAACAGAAAATATTACAACATTCTTAATTTACAGCTGTAAGAAATAATATATTTCCAAATTCCAAAAGAAGAAATCACATTAGGTTTTATGTTTTATTTATAACTCATAATGTCTTGCATCTGTGCATTTATAAACTGCAAAGCAAAAAGCACTGATGGCAACATAAGAGTTTATACACAGTAAGCAGCCAATAAAATCTGCAGATATTTTAGGGGAAAAAAGCATGCAAGAAACTAAAAACAAATTTTAAAAATGAATGGTTATTAGGAAGTCAAAAGAAACCGTAACTACAAGATTATAAGCTACTTACCAGTAGAGATAGGGTTTATCCTTATCCACATTAATATTGTTTAGTGGGTCCATACGAAACCAGGTGTTAAGAGTAAACCCATTTTGATAAGGCCACTTAGCAATAGGAGGCAATGCAATTGCCTAAAAAGAAAAGAAAAAAGAAAAAGAATAAAAAGGAAACAGCAAGTCAAAAAAATATTTTTTGAAAATTATTGCTAAAGATAATGCCTTTCTAAAATTCTATTATAAATCTGCAGATCTGCTGTAGCATTCAAATATTAAAGAACTTTAAATAGTGCTTTTGAACAAATGCATTAGTTTCTTTTTATTTTAAAATACTATAATTTTTAACTACATAAATTTACTGATAGAGGACATGAAATTAAATTTGTGAATGTGAAGAGGAAAAAAGGAGGAAAATTACTTATGCCGAAATTAAACTATACATTCAGCATCTGGTAAGTATTAATCTCATCAATAGATTTAAACATTATGATCAAATTAATCTCAAAACACAGTACACCAGAGATCCACTGTTAAAACTACGGTATAAAAAAGGTTGTTCTCTGAGATTTTACAGCACTATGACTTTTGTTTTCCTACAAACTCTTAGTAAGGTAAGAGACTGAAAATCCTACATCCATTCACAGCTTAATAAATTAATAATAAGGCATGGCCTGGAAGAAGTTTGATTTTTTCCATGGTTTATTTCTCTGGGGTGAGAGACTGACAAAGAGATTTCAACAAACTCTTTTCTTTATCCCTGGGCATGGCCCTAAATAACTCATCTAACTTCGAAGTTAGACCCTCTTTAAGGAGGAAATTGGACAGGAAGAATTTCTGAGGTCATTTAAAATATCTTTTTTCTATGACATCACTAAAAGGGAAAATATTTTTCCCTCAGTATAACTATATACACAAAACAAAGTCATTTTTAAGAAATTGTTTGTAATAACTTGGAGATAACTGTGGTAGGTGCTCGTTAGTATTTTGTTTTTTCTCTCTCCATCAGAGAAAATATAGAACATTTTACACAAAAGTAGCTAAAGGATATCAGCCTTTAATACTACTTCTTGATAGAAGATGTAAAAAGAAGTTCAGCAGAAGAAAATAATTTTCTAAATAAATACGGTATGTAATTTCTGTGTGTATTTAATTGATCTATTCCAGTTCCAACAAGATAATTTAAGATCTTATTACACTTAAAAATAATAAAGACTACCTACTTAGTCCTTGCACTGGTGGTATGTGTTCTTACTAAAGCTATCGTTGATACTGATTGAGCACTGGTAGAGGTTGCCCAGAGAAGCTGTGGAGTCTCACTTCTTGGAGATATTCAAAAGCTGTCTGGATACGGTCCTGGGCAACCTGCTCTAGGTGGCTCTAATTGAGCTGGAAGCTAGACCAGATGACCTCCAGAGGTCTAAACACAACCCTTCTGTGATTCTGTTTGATACTTACTAGTCCTTCACTCACAGTCAGAAATACTTCTGCAGTTGTGCTAGTATCTGTACTATGCTGATTCATACAAAATAGTACTAACAACAACAAATTCATTTATCCTTTAAAATCAGAATAGACACAAGTCTATTGTCAATAGAGTCAAAATTACAACACCCATGCAATAAAATACATCAAAATTTGTGCAAGGCAATTGCTGAAGGAATTTTAAGAACAGAGAAAGGTAACTAAGAAAAGGAACTCAGAGTAATTTTTAAAAATTTGGTAGAGCAATGTGCTGAGTTTATGCTAGTATTTGACTAAATAAAAGAAATAACACTGATTATGCTACTAGCCTGCTACTATTTGCTCTACACAAAACATTTCAAGGAAATCCTTTGGGATACAACTTCTGTCTCCTGAGAGAGTTCCCTATTTGAGAAAGGGAAAAGGTGTTTGATGACAAACAGGAGTAATACCTGGGAATAGTATCATCATCACAGGGTGTCCTCCTAATGGATTGACTAATGTTTTGCTACTAACATAGCCTGGCAGAGATGTAACACATTACTAGGAAGAGATCTTCAGTTGCACCAGCAAAACAGCTCTCCACAGCAGTTCAGTATCAATGCAGCAGATTTCTTAGCCCTTTCATATTTCCACTGAAGTCTCGGTTATACATGGAGAATCCACTCAACTTTAAGACATTTATCATGCCAGGTAAACATTATGCTGTTTCTCTGTGTTGATACTATACCGATGTCACCAATATGCATCACAACTGAAAATCTCAACTCAGTGCTTGTAAATTAGGTCCTACCCCATTTCTTTTCTCTAACGAAGTGTTTTGTTGCTGGGGTCATTTTATAAATAATTGCCCTCAGTCCACTTCAGAGGATGACTGCTGTCTAGAGCTTCATAGTGTAATCCAACACGGACCACTCAAGAAACGTAAATTTGAAACTCATATTTCTTGATTTGCAGGTTCACAGTCAATGATGAGTGGTATATGAACCAAGATCCTGACCAAGCAAAGAGGAATGACTACAGTGCATTTCAATCAAGAAACTTTATGCCACTGCACAACTGTCAGTACCAAAATATGAATTTTATATATGATTTCCAATAACTGATGCAAATCGCTGCACCTCTTTAGACAGGGATGAATATTTTAAATTCTTCCCCTGCAAAACCTTTTTTGAAGATCTAACAAAATTAAATTTAAGACAGACATTTCATCAGGATTTGCCTCTGAAGCCCAGAAATGTCACAGCAGTGTATGTCATATTAGACATTCATATTTTGAAACATCCATCCTGTTGGAGCAGGAGAGGTTAACTGTGGTTTTAACTTAGCAGTACCAAATGAAATGCTTTCTTTCAAAACTCAGCTATTAACTTCTTACACAATCCACCCTATGCACTTCGGTGATACATTTGTTTGTGCAGCTGAATATCAAACAAGATCAGGGAAGTAATCTAGCCAAAAATAGCCCAGGTGAAAAAAAGCTATTTTCAGCCAGTTTATTTCCCTGATGCCATCTGCCACACCAAAAGCTGTATTAACAAAGAAGAAGAGGTGGTGGTTTAAGCTTGAAGAAAACTGTCAGTGCTCTTGAGGAAATACATGTAAGAACAGCCCAAGAGAAGCTCTTACCACCCTTCATCCTCTGAAAAGAAAACACAAGGATCCCAGGATTACCTCCCCTTAAAAGATTCCAAGTCCTACCATGAGTATATACCATTCCATATCAGAATGTACTGAACCTCGAATCTGGATTTCTCATTTTTAACATTTGTATTTACTGCCATAATAAACATATTTATAAATCTGTATAGAATATTTGGATTTGTTCAGGTTTTTTTTCTGAAACTGGACTTATGTGCATGTTTTCATGTAACAAAGTGAAGAGAGAAAATCCATTTGATTTTCCTTTGTAAGAGCTTAATTATGACAATTTCTTTGTCATAAGTTATCTCAAAAAGTAAAACCAGAAGTAGACTACATTTAAATCACTGCCTTGAGGGAAAGGAACCAGCTGAAGGAGTTCAGACAAACAGAAAAAAATATAAAAAATGTCTGACTAAGTTGTCACTTTAAACTGTCACTGTGATGACATGCATAAGCACATCCCTACATTTTCCTCAAGCCCTGGCTTTATGTAATATATTATCAATTACATTACTCAAATCAAATAATGCTACTTGGAATTTTCAGTTTTCACTTCAATGGTAATTTCCCCAGCCAAATATCTGCTATTTGACATTCCTATCCTCACAAGTGTAACTTCTCAGCACTACAACTACCTTGCAAACCTATGGAAGGCAAGTATCACCTATGTGATACTTAGGTATGTACTTCTCCTCTTGTTTCCCTTGCAAGGATTTCCAAAGGCAAATTAAAAGAAATGCAAGTGAGGAGCAATTTATTTGTTCCTCAAATTTTACTGTTTTGGTTGAAAACTTACTGCAGCACTACAGCCTGGGAAGTTGAAAAAGGTATCAGGCCCATGTCTCTGTGGCATCTGATTAAGGACTGATAATAGTTTAACCGCATGTCTTGGCTGTGAAAACAAGAAAATTGCACAGAAGTCAATACAACCATTTTTGTACTTTCTAGGCTACAATGGAAACTGGACGGTTTTCAAACAACACAGCAAATTAACTCTACAGTAGTTAGCTAAAGTACTTCATAAACATATGTTCAATCAACATGAAAAAAAATATATTCAAGTCTATGTGTCCCAGGAGACAATTTATGTTAACTTCAGGCTCTAATGGAATGACACTTAATGCTTTATCTGATCACAGCTTACCCAGATTCCATTTTCGCCTCGAAGCATGCTGAACAAAAGCTTCAACTCTTTGACAGTGATGCTGTAGCTGGCAAGAACCCCCAACATATCAACTAGAAGATCTTCAAAGGAAAATAAAGTTATTCTGAACTTTGAATTTCATTGTTTTGAAAAAAAAAAAAAAAATAAAGCTGAAAAAGTTAATACCTTTACAAGTAAGTGTATTCACAAATTCTAGAAGTCAAATTTAGTGGCCTCAAATATTTTACAAAGGATTTCATACTCTCATTGTTTTAATAATTTTAAAAATGAATGTACATATGCAGTTTTAGATGTTGCACCACACTTTGAACAAAGTATCTATTAAATTTATGAAAAATTAATTCTTCCTCTTTCGTAGCATTCATCACACATTATGAACTTATTGCTTGCTCCTTTCTATTACATATTTTTGGGATAACGGTTTCTTCATTCCTGTGAAGTTAGTATTTTTCAAACATTTCTGAACTAAAAAGGTGCTTGACATTACTCTTTAACTTAAGTATATTCTACTGAGAATTTGCATGGCTGCTGCAGCTTTGCAACAGTGATAATGCTTCCAATTTTTACCAGAATGAAAATCCAGAAAACAAACAAACAAAAAAAACATAACCAACAAACCAAAAAAAAAAAAATTAGGGAGAAAAAC
>VXAL01008322.1:8292-69772 GCA_013399475.1 Chauna torquata | reverse complement strand
AATGCATTGAATGAAACAGATTTCTGTTAATGGCACTTTCTGAATACTTTCACGCTAAGCAGTTTATACATGTTCTATAAATTCACCAGAAGCCTTGAAGAAATGCTTAATTCAATCATTTCATATGAAAATATGGTGGTAAAAGAGCCTGCCTGTCTCTCAAGTAAACTAAGCATATATCGAAGCGAATGGTATGGCATTAACTTTAGAAGATGTATTAAACAACATTGGAAACAGAACTTCAGAAAAACTACCTCGTGCCTCCTTAAATGCTTAATAACAGGCAGCCATGAAATTGTGAATTAAAATTCTCTGTGAAGTAAATCAGTTTCTAAGGGCTGGCAATAGAGAACGTGAAAATTTTGAAGCTTTTCTTCTGGATCCAGTTGGAAGAGAAATGCTTGTTAACAGCCTGTTAATGGCAGAACAGTCCAAAACGAATATTTTTGCTTAGAAATTAGGAACCGATTCAATACTTAAGAATTCGGTTCCAGAAATTTCAGAACAATTACTTATGGCACGACAACAGAACTGCAGAAAATAAAATGGGGCTCAAGGGAGACACACGCACTTAGTATGAGTTAGGGTTACATTCACAATTCTGACTGCTCTGAAGTTACTACAGATATGTTATCTCAAGGAGTCTCAGAGCAGAAGATCTGCATTACAACTCATCAAATGGAAAAAAAAGGAGGGAACTGTAAAAATTGAATCCTTCAAGGAAAATCCTTTGCAGCTGCTAATAAAAATGTCTGCCAATCACCCATGTGAATATTTCAGTAATCTTTTTGCCTTAACCATTGATAAAATGCCTGATCATCCCCTATCTTAGTTAACAGATTATCACAGTGTGCAGATGACTTGTGACGGGTGATGCTTCTGGAAAACAAATTGGAATACAAGTGGCAATGATCCCATTTGGATTGCAATTGACACTGTCAAGATGATTAAGCTTTTATTCTTGACCACAGAATCTGCAAAATCTCAAGAAGCAAGATATTTAAAGTGCTGAGAAGCTTCATAATCTGATAGTCTTCATCTGAACAGACAGCCAAGTTTTTCTCTCTGCAAAAGATTGGGTACATTTTTAATTGCTGTGCTCTTACTTTCATAAAACCAGAGGAGTAGCTTCAGATTTAAACTGTTCCTGAAAAACTGCTGTCAGAACATAACAGAGATTATGCCTGTCTCTTCTGTCTAAACCTTATCTAGGTTTAATCACAGCATTTCAGGAAGAACAGGTTAGATGACCTAAAATCAAATAAACAACCCCCCAGAACAATAAAACAACAACAAGAAAAAGAAAACAGCCTCTACCTTTTGCAGATGATGGAAGTCAATTGCAAAACATTGGGATTTGGGGGGAATAAAGTGATACTAACTTCCTAGGAGTAAGCACTAACACAGCTCTCGTTCAAAACAGCCTCTCTGAATGTTAAAAATCATTTTGCCACAAAAATTCTTACTTTATCCTTAGGGTTTGGAAAGTTCGTAGAAACATTTGGGACAAAACAATTCTACAATCATCTACAGTCGATCATGACTTCAGCACGTGTATATCAGATTAAGATCGGATTAAGGAACATAGACAATGCATTAGTTGTTACTGATTTTCTCATCAAGTGCCTACTATTTGACTAGTTATTAGATGTCTGTATTTATTACTTCTGTTTTATTACTGGAGTTGTTACCATTTATGAGGGTGGTGGGTGCTTGCAGAAATCAGAAGATAAAAGCAAAATTATGAATTTGCTTGCTTCCATGCCGTTGTCAGAAAAATTCTCAAAAAAACTCCCACACTCATCTATTTAGAGTTCTCAGAGAAAGACCCAACAACATGGTGTTCTGTTAAATCCCTGCTCATAATATATAGAAGGCTATTCAGATAATTTGATACACATTCCAGAGATAATATGTCATCAGAATTCCTATTTTCAGTTTTGTTTTTAAACTAAATATGTGCTCTCTTTATCCATGTGAATGTACAGAAGGTTGCAAGCTTACTGATGCTTTTCCTACAGAAGGTCTCTGAAATACTGTGTGACAGCTCTCAGAAAAAAAAAATAATAATGATAATAATAATAATAATGGGATGGAGGTTCCATTAACTGTCTTTATTAAGGTATTACCCTAGACTTATACTAATAATTGTAAATTGCGAGTGCTTTTCAATTCCCAAGTGCTCCTGGAAGCCATAACCTATACTCTCTTGATTTCTGACATTTGCAAGTAGCTAAGCATTTTTAAAAAACTTCTCTCTAATGAGGACACCACATACTTCTATATGCCACATACAGAAGCACTATTTAGGGGACCTCAATCTGAAGAAATTTTATTAGTATAATTACTGATTTCTGTAATTAAAACCCTCATAAACTTCAAAATAGAAATGTCTGTTTTCATCAGTTAATGTCATATTTAATGTGAAATGAACAATATCTTTCCCCTTATACTATTCTGACTTATTTACCAGTCCTGGAAACAAAATGTACTTGGGGAAAATCATTAGTCTGTGTATCTATTGATCTATTATACTCCAGTCTGAATCTCACAGTAAACATTTAACATAACACTACCAGTTTTAGCATTTACACAAATATTTCTAATGAATGAGGTACTCACTAAGACTTTGAGATACAGAATTTACAGCTTTTTCAAATATTTAATACTACATACACCTTTATACCGAAAAAAGCCAAAGACAAAAACATTCTTGAATAATCCGTATTTCATGCTGTTGTTATCCTCTTCTTGTTTCTGGTCTGTAATCCTCGCTGGTTTATTGTTCCACACAGTCTATATATCTGTCAGGAATCAGATCATCAACTAAAATTTTAAGAGTTAGAATTATGGAAGACAAACCTCTTCAATCTTTCAAAAACACTTCACAACTTAAGTATCCTACTATAAGTCCCAAACTATATAAAAATGAAAAATTACCTTCAGACTTAGTTGAAAGAAAGTGCTTAAGTTTCTCCCCAGGAAAAATAAGGAGTAGATAAATACTAAGCACATGCAGCTCTTAGCTGGCATATTTAAACTTGACAACCAAACCTGCTCCTGTAACCAAATCATTCAGGATTATAATCTCTACCCTACTACTGAGAGGATGTAGTATGGAATAACAAACTCCTTCAAAAGTAATTTGAAAACCTTAGCTGTGCAAGAAGTTCATCAGTTATTTTCAGTGAGCAAAGAAAGAATGCTATTTTTCATACTGTAAAAAATTGCAGGCCATTAAAAACCACAAGTATAAGCACCAAAGAGATATTAGAGGGACCATGGCTATACATTATTAAATGAAATACAGAAATAAATTGTTTAATATAATCCAAGTGTCCAGTATTCAAAGCTATAAATAATTTCTGATATGCTGTCAGATGTGGCTTATATTTATAGCAGATCATAATAACACTTCAAATATCTGAATAATTCAAAATGATCAATGCACTCCAAAACTAAGATATTACCTTGAAAGGTAACAAGTCTAACAGGTACCATTCTTACTTATGTTCAACTTTTTTTATTTTATCATTAAGCATTATCTTCTCACATGAATTAACAGGCAATTATTTTATACAGTTATCTACATATATTTTAAACTAAGAATACATTTTCCTTTCTTTTTTTTCTGAAATTGATAAAAATTCTGACTCAATAGCAGTAGTAACCAAAATATTACTTTAAGTAAAAAACAAAACATCCCAAATCCCTCCATTATCACAAAAAGTTGACAGTTCAGCAATGTAAGAATCACTTTTATCAGTTGGCAATTTATACCTGCAATCATGTCGTCCACAGTACTCATCTTCAGCAGTACCTGTTCAATTAAGCCAACTTCCGTGCTAGTCTGTAAATTACGGACACTTTTACGTAGAATTGCTGTGAACATACTCCAGATTTCAGCTTGGCACGTTACATCACAGTGCTCCAAAAGCTCTGACATGCATGTAATGCTCTCTGCATCCTGGATTATAAAGTTCATCTCCAGATCAAATTCACCACCAACCAGCTACAAAAGAAAATAAGAACAACATTATGACGTGAAATACATAGCTTAAGGCCTTTCATATCTGCATTGTAACCAACACCAGATATTTTTTGTATGATGGGGGTGGTAATTTTGACAGAGAAACTCACAGCTATGATGAGCTGTGAGTTTGATCAGTTTGATGTCACAGCAAACTGACAATCACATTATGCAAAACATACCTTGTACAAAACATAACTACTACTAGCATATTACCTTCAATTTTGTCACAGTGCTGAATACAACACTATCATAAAAAAAATCAAAAGATATTTGAAATATTCCTCACTGTAAAGTAACTGAAATGGTAGCGTGGCCCAAAGTGATGTAGTAGAGAAGCTGCAGAAACTGAAAACCTAAAAAGTGACTGAAGCTTTCCCATAGTTCTCTGAAGAGAAATTTGCCTACTCAGAGCTAAAAAGACACGGAAAAAAACTTAGCTATATTTCCTCTTGAAATAACACAACATTTGCCCTTACTTGCATATTTTCAAGACTTTACTGCCCTTCCCATTGTATCACTCAAACCTCTATGCAGTCATATGCAGAATAAGAATCAGTGAACTGCTCTGGACCAAATGAACCATGGAAAACTTGCTAATTATACCACCGGACAATTCGTCATGTGACCATGAAAACCTGCTGCTGGTGCAAGCAGAAATAGCACTGGGAGAGGAACAAGCACTTAGATGAACAGTGATTTAACAGCAGCACTGATAAAACTACAGCCTGATTCCTATCTATCTGGATATGTGCCAAATGCTATCTAATGTCCTGAATTCCAACTAAATAGCACAACTAGTGGGCACTTTTTCAGAGGAAAAAAATAGTGTAAGTAAAAATCTGCAAAAAACAGTCAAGACCAAGTATATCTTAACACAACTGAATTCACCATGACCAATTCGAATCGATTAGCCACTTGTGTAATTTTAAACCCATTAACACAGAACATCTTACTGATGAACTGTATATAAAATTTAGCTTAAAAAATAATCCCCTTTAACAGCAGAAATATCTTCCAGTTTTGAAAGAAAAAAAAGCCTGTCCCTTATGCATCCTACTTTATCCTAGTAAGATGGCTGAATTTTGAAAGTACCAATATTAAATTTCAATAACTGGAAATATATTACCTAATTCAGAAGGCAAAAGAACAAAATAAATTAATTCTAAAATAATTTTAAGACAGTCTTTTCTGTTTTTTCCAGGAAGATATACAAGTAAAATTGCAATAATATTTTAAATTAAAGACATTCAAGGAATTCATCTCTAAGTGCACTAATTTCAGTGGTGATTTTTAATAAACGCTATTTCATAGCCTATATAAAAGCAGTTTGTATTGCTTTCAAATTAAACTCCAAATAAGAAGCAATATGAAATAATATGCAAACCTTTTTTTGATAGTTAAAGCTATCCAAATACTCAGTCTTCTTTCAGTCCCAGTCTTCAGAAAATTAATACAACTAAACGAGGATTAGCTTTGGTTTCTATCCTCACTCATACTTTTTATCCACTTACAAATTACTTTTTCTCTATCAATTAATTACTAATAAACAATTCATAATTTTCTAACATAAAAGCTTCCAATATACTAAATATATAAACTAACTACCTCCTTAGTACCCCCTGAGATTACATTTAATTACATTCTAATAAAACTATTATCTTAATTATGATTAGTATTTGAGTTTAGAAATTGTGATTGCATATCACATACTTGCATGTTCAGTAAACATATAGTGTGTACCAAAGGCAATCTAACTGTCCAAATTAAGAGCACAGTATTTCTATGGTCATTTTTTAAAATAATGAAATAGTTTTAGAGCAGAAAACACCATACTTTTCAAAAAACCTAGGTGGAGTGTCTATTTGTGAAAACAGCAGCAACTGGCTCACACTTCACCAGCAATCTGGGTTGTTTTCTCAGTTAACTTCAAATCTCTCCGCCTGGACAAGCCTCTGAGATTAGTTTAAAAACACACATGGGTAAAGCAGGCACCTGTAGAAGACATTCAATTAAAAATGCCTATCCTAAGATGAAATGATGCACCTTATGAAAGTGTCACTTTCTTTCCATGCAGGAAATCTAGGATGAGCAAATTGTATTTGTGGAGTCTCCACCCTGGGTGATATTCTAAAGCCATCTGGACCCATACCTGGGCAACCTGCTCTAGGCAGTCCCATTTGAGCAGGGGCATTGGACCAGGTGACCTCCATAGGTCCCTTCCAACCTCAACCATTCTGTAATTTCATTTACATACACAACTTTCAGATACCTAATTTAGGCGAGATGAATCCCACTCTTTGCTTTTGATAACATAGGTCTAAAAACAATGAAAGAATAGCAATATCTCAGTCAGATTGCAGAGGTTCAGTACAGACAAATCCCCCTTTCCTCATACACTATTCATCATAAACTAACACAGAATGGTTAAAACAGACTAAAATAATTCACAAAAAACTAAAATCCCAAGCACAAATATAAGCTGGCCGGAGAATGGATTGAAAGCAGCCCTGAGGAGAAAAGCTTGGGGGTGTTGGTGGACGAAAAACTCAGCATGAGCTGGCAATGTGAGCTTGCAGCCCAGAAAGCCAACCATATCCTGGGCTGCATCAAAAGAAGCGTGGCCAGCAGGCTGAGGGAGGTGATGCTCCTCCTCTATTCCACTATCGTGAGGCCCCACCTGGAGTACTGCATTCAGCTCTGGGGCCCCCATCATAAGAAGGGCATGGACCTGTTACAGCGAGTCCAGAGGAGGGCCACGAGGATGATCAGAGGGCTGAAGCACCTCTCCTATGAAGACAGGCGGAGAGAGCTGGGGTTGTTCAGCCTGGAGAAGAGAAGGCTCTGGGGAGACCTTATAGTGGCCTTCCAGTACCTACAGGGCACCTACGGGAAAGCCAGAGAGGGACTGTTTATCAGGGAGTGTAGTGATAGGACAAGGCATTATTGGCTTTAGGGTAGATTCAGGTTAGATATAAGGAAGAAATCCTTTACTCAGAGGGTGGTGAGGCACTGGAGCAGGTTGCCCAGAGAAGCTGTGGATGCCCCATCCCTGGAGGTGCTCAAGGCCAGGCTGGATGGGGCTTTGGGCAGCCTGATCTAGTGGGAGGTGTTCCTGCCCATGGCAGGGGGGTTGGGACTGGGTGGTCTTTAAGGTTCCTTCCAACTCAAACCATTGCATAATTCGAACTGTATTTGCTTGCTAATATGAATTAATATTTTATTTTAAATTTTTTAAAACACTGAAATAGAGCTCATTATCAATCTTAAGTTATGTATCAGTCTGAAGTATGTTGTCAGATCTGTTAAAAACAAGATGTCTGTATGTTTAAAACATCTCAGAGAATCTCTATCAACAATACACTGAATGCTAAAATCAGTTTTATGGAAAGTGTTCTACTGGGCTACAGACTATCCAGTAGGTATTAAAATGATTGTACTTGTCCATTTGTTAGCAATAGAATTGTAGTCTATCAGAGTGACTGTTTATTTCACCATAGAGAACATTAAAATGTACCTGATTTGCCCTTAACGATAGTTTAAGTATACTCAGACCACTAACAATGATCACAATTATTAAAATCAACTTCCTCAATAACAGAAACAAATGAATGAACCAACTAGCAGTAATGGCAAAAAATCTAGGAAGGATGTTGACTGCTTGCTTTTCTTAAGGTAGTAGTCCTAAAAAGCAACATAAATTAAAAATATAAACAGTCATCATAAAGCAAATTTTAAGATGACAAGGAAAATCTAAACACAAATGAAGTGAGAATATGAAAATAAATGACCATGGTTAAATGAGTAGTGTTCAAGAAGGCAACCACTTCTGCTTTAAAATGTGAAAAATACAATATATTTCAACCAAGGAAAAAAAAAAAAAGTAGAACATTCAGCATAAAAAAACACTCTCTAACAAAATTTCTATACGTGAATTTCCCTAGCAAAAGATAGTAAGAAAAGAAGAGGAATAACCAGTCAATCTTTACAACATAGGGAAGTTATTAGTGGAGTACCACTGGGATAATAAGCTGGTAACAAGTGCTGATACTAACAGAAGGACAGTTTGCTGAAGAGCCAAAAATCATTAAATGCAGTTTAAAACCACCACCTATTAAGAGCTGAAAAGATTTCTTATGATCTTATGATATCAAGTGGCCAGGCAATAATATATAAGAGTTCAAAGTTAGCAAATGCAAAGCAGTACTACATTATTAAATTTCACCTATATTTACAATATGACAAGCTCTCAAATTCACTATTATCATCCATAAGAGATCTTGGAGCCAGTACTACTTTAAATAACTAACTGACACTAAAAATTGTCACTAAGTAACTGGGAAAACTCATAATGAGCTTGCAACTTTATAACTTGGGTACAATTCCGACTTGCAATACTACATACAAAAAGTTAAATTGTACTGCCGTAAAGCAACCTGTTTTTAATATAACATGCAGAAGACTTCTGTACTAAGAAAAATTTCTGCTAGAGTACAGTATGAACACAAGCAAATCCTTACAGTAGCTGGTGTATCATACCATAAATCAGTACTCTTTCTACATCTTATAAATACAATCTTTTTGTTACATCAAGCATTCCGTCTTACTTTGCATTCTTCAAGCAAACATTTCATACTCAGAAAAGATCATGCTTTCACTGTGATTAAGTATCTTGAACTATTGCTTGTACTTTGTCAAGGTCATGTATCAAGGTCATTTTAAACTATTCTGCATCTTTCACAATAAAGTTGTAATAAATGAAGAAGCAAACCAATTTTCACATCACTGTTCCAAATGAGATGAAAACGGCTAAAAACATAGCTTCTCCTGAAGAAGTACTGAACTGGCAGCTATAAGCAAATTAGGCTATCTTCCCTATGCTGAGGTTGTCTACAATGACAGGTTGATACTCCTTGCAAATTGGTCCAAGAATCTTTACCTACACCACTGTCCTGTCCTCAAAGAATCTCCATTCTTCTGAATACTGTAGCCATTCCTCAGCAAGCTTCTCCCATTCATTATGCTATTCAATAAAATTGTTTCTTCATAAGTTTCTGCATCTATGCAGAACTTAGGCTGGTCTTTAACACCCTTTTGACCTAGAACAAATATTAAATAGCCCCCCAAAATACAGAAATTGTCTACACATCTGACAGTATATTCAGATCAGTTCTAGAAATACAATAAAGTATGTGCTGCTGAACATCTAGGATGATATTATTTATACTATTTTAAAAATCAGAATTCTTCAGAAACAAATTCTTCAAGTTCTGAAGAACGGATTGAAACAGAGATTGTAGATAGTTGCTAAGCTAGAAAATTCATCAAATGAACTAAGAAGGATAGGGAAGATGGCAGGCAATCTTTGAAGAAACACACAAATGGAACATCATGATGATAATACTACTAAATGAAAACTTAAAGCATAAGTCAGAACTTATTTTAACATGATTTAAAAAAAATAAAAAAAAAAAGACCCCAGGACACAAAAAAGACTGTCATCACAATTTCATCTGTATTAAAAAATAAATAAATAAATCAAATATAAGGATTCTAAGGACTGCGTGAGATGCAAGAAAATATTTTAGAAGCATTTGGTATTGTTTTTTGTTAAAGCAAAAATATGAGTGCATTGTGCTAAAGAAAATGACTCAGTAATACAAATACACAATAACAACAATAAAATGTCAAAAATTGAACTACAGAGAGATCAAATAAAACATTTTTCTTTGCATTTATTTTCATGTTCATACATAAAATATCAAAAATTTTTCATAATAATATATTCTTCCATGTTCTGCGCTCAAATTTTGGAAGAAGTTTCATGGTATCTAAATTGAATATTTTTGTTACTTTTAACATTTTACACATGCTTCTCTCTACTCCTTTGATTTGCAGTCTTAAGAACTACTAGCCTGTACAACTGAAACTTACTTATAGTTGTAAATACAATTTTCTGAACAGCTTTTGTTTTCCTCAAATGTCATGTTAATTAAAAGGATTCATTCAGAAAGAAAAGGGTGTTATCTATAACTACCTAGGACTTCTTGTCTTGTATTTAACTTGTAAACACTTTTGGGCAGGCAAAGATAGTTTTTCAGTTTCATGTTTATCCAGAATAAAATTAAATTTGTTTGCAGTTATCAACAACAAAACCAAGTCTGTATCTTAACATAGCCTTTTTTTCACCTACATTAAGACAGATTTATACTTTATATATTAGTCTACAGCAAAGAAAGTATATTAGAATTATATAAACCAAAGTCTTCAAGCATTTAAATCTCTAAATTTGCTGTTCACTGCCATCAAAGTAGCACGTCTTTCTAGCCTCCTTCAAATTGGATTACTATCTGTGTTTATTTCAACAAAAATCAAGAATATAAATTCCAGAACACTAGGCAGCCAGTGCCATTGAAAAACTGAATTATCACAATGGTATAATTACTACAATTCTAGTAACATCCAGGTCAAATTTGCACCAAGGTACTCCATTCTTTCCTCTCCTAATTAACTACTGTCACACTTGCTCTGCATTTTCTAAAGCCAAGAATACTCAGGACTTATCACAGACAACATGACAACCATTCTCATGTGCTTTGGACTAGCTCATGAGAACCACTTTAGGTTTAAATATATACGTGTATGATTAGGATAATCAGCCTTGCCATGTGAGTACAGGAGGTAAACAGTTTGGAAACAAACAGCGAAACAAATTTATTAATTCTTTTCCTCTCCCTGAAGTTCACATATCTCTTAAGCATTGCAAAACAGTTGACTGCTTTTGGCACAAATTTCCACAGGGAAAAATACAGAAATAACCTGCTGGGGTAAGAGTGATAATTTCTTAAAATTCTACATTAATTCACTGTTATAAAGAGAAAACTAATAAACTTTTTACCCTTGTTAACAAAGGCCATCACATAACATTCCAGAATAGTATTTGCTCACACTGGAATATCTTTTTGACAAAAACAACATTGCATTGACTTCATAGTCACCAGTGACAGTTTGAAGTATGTGGAGTCAGACTGCTACTGTTTCTTTTATAAATATAGGGCTCCAGTTCAAGCATTAAAACATACTGGTCTAACAAAAGAGGTGGTGGTCCCAGGCAGAAAAAAGAAGCTATTATTTTCAGGTCTTTAATTAAAACATTTAATTTCTAATCAATTAATTCAGGGTTTTTAGGAGGATGATTCTTCAGCTGCATGAATGAAGATTTCTTCATGTAAAAGTGTTTAGAATGCTAAATGAAATAAATGAAACTTTCCAGTGACCAATGTGTGTTGATCACATGAATTTTTGTTAAGCTAAACATATCAACACAACTACAGAGAAAAATGCAAATAATAAACACTTGAAACTGTTATTTTCCATGATATATATATATATATATATATGCTTAACTGTTGAATGGAGTTCTCTAGAAATCTGAATTACCAATACTCGTATCTGAGGTGATTTTCAAAATTCTCTTTACCATCAATGGAAAGTAAAAAGTGCATCTGGAAAGTGATTCATCTCAGTGATTTTAGATGCAACATTAGGATCAAATAATTCTTACCCTGGGAATGTAGTACTTTTCACAGACTATAAAAGGCGAGCTAGTCCAGACAGACACATCTAAAGTTATGTCAGACTAATCTCACCCAGTGTGCTCACAATATGGTTTATAACCAAATGACAGCACTAGAAGGATTGATTCTCATGTGAATTACTGCAACAGCACATCTTTCTCCACATTACTATATCCATTTTAAAGGGGCCTTCATTCATTTTAGTTTCAAAAATATGTTTATCCTGTATAATGTATAGTATGCACACAGCAGTGTGCCACTAAATGTGTACTACCTAGTGAGTTTATTGACAATTTTAAAGTATTCCTAGAAATAAAATATTTCAAAGTGTCCTTTATACCTGCAGAGAAAATATGAATGAAGTAACACATTCAGCATCACTTTTGGTAATTCCAAGCATAAGCATGTTATTATTCAAGCTGAGTATTATTTTAGTGAAAGATTTGCCTTTAATTTCCTAGGTTTTCTTTCAGGGAGGGGGTGAAGGGGAGTGTAGGTCTGTCTCCTGGGTCTGGCTGGGATGGAGTTAATTTTCTTCATGGCAGCCCATAAGGATGCTGTGTTTAGGACCTATGACTAAAACAGTGCTGATAACGCAGTGAAGTTTTAGCTGTTGCTAAAAAAAGCCCTCCTTGTTTCTCACACTGTCTCCCCAGCAAGTAGGCTGGGGCTGGGCAAGAGATTGGGAGGGGACACATCCAGGACAGCTGACTCCAAATGACCAAAGGGATATTCCATACTATATCATGCCATGCTCAGAAATAAAACTGTGGGGTCTTCTCCCCCATTGCACTGGTGGGAGCAATGTGGGAGTGAGTGAGCAGCTAGTTGCATGGTTCAATCCTCCACAGTTTTAAAACTTTTGGCCTCTGTCCTCAAATTTACTTCACACAGAGAGCTTTTCCCACTGATTAGCACTGCTCAGTTCAGTAAACTCTAATGAATCTTGTATAAGTGGCCTTAATACACTACTGAAGGAAAAACTGTAAATTACACAGTATCAAACCATAATCTGATATTTCATGAATAGTCTTTGATAAAGACTATGAGCCCAGAGCCCAGCTGACTTTCAGTATGGCCTGCTGAGTTCTTCCAAAAACATAACACTTCAAAGTTCACCTCAAAGCATCAAAAAACAAAATTTGCTGAATACTGTATAAAGCATGTTTATTCCCCATTTCAAACCAGCCTGTATGTTCCATCATTATTACACATGGAAAACACTATATCATGCCTTTCCTCATCCTACAGCCATTTTCTGTAAGTCAATAGTTCTTACTTATCTTACCTTCAGGATTTTTGTTTGTTTGTTTGTTTGTTTCAGGTTTCAGACCTTTTTTTCAAGCATGAAAAGAAACAAAAAAAATTATTTGAAATGCTTGGAGGATAACGTAAGTTGTGAAAGAACAAGTGTTCCATAAGAAATTAAGATTAACTTTGTACTTATTAATGTCCTCCTGTTGTCATTGTTATCTGCCTCAGGACATTAGCTTTCTTGGGACATAAACCAGGTAGAGACAGTAAAAATTATTACAAGAACTGTCTACTTTTTTTTTAATTTCTGACAGAGAGGACAGCTCTAAATAATATCACCAGCACTGGCAGATTTTCTAGCTTGAAAGGATAAAGCCAACAATAGTCAAACTGAAACCGTCTTTGCTATAGAAGTATTACACACAGGTTTATTTACCACTATTGATGCTTAGTTAAAAACTGCTATAGTTATCTAAACAATCATACTGCTGGTTCACATGGCAAAACTGGCAAAATGCAGCTCTAATACATTGCTCAAAAAGGAGCAATGTAAAAACTTTCATCTTTAGAGGTTTTTACAATGAAAGAAGCATAATTTTGAATGCATAATTATAGACAGTAACAGACATAAGGTATTTGTCTGTCAAGACCCTTTCAGTCGAGTTCTATGATTCCATAACTCCCCAAGTCCCAGAAGAAATGTACGATCATAGAATGGGTTGGGTTGGAAGGGACATTAAAGATCATCTAGTTCCAACTCCCCTGCCATGGGCAGGGACACCTTCCACTAGATCAGGTTGCTCAAAGTCCCATCCAGCCTGGTCTTGCACATTTCTGGGGATGGGGCATCCACAACTTCTGTGTAACCTGTTCCGGTGCCTCACCACCCTCAGAGTAAAGAATTTCTTCCTTATATCTAATCTAAATCTACCCTCTTTTAGCTTAAAGCCATTACCCCTTGTCCTATCACATTCCCTGATGAAGAGTCCCCCTCCAGCTTTTTGTAGGCCCCCTTTAGGTACTGGAAGGCCACTATAAGGTCTCCCCGGAGCCTTCTCTTCTCCAGGCTGAACAACCCCAACTCCCTCAGCCTGTCTTCACAGGAGAGGTGCTCCAGCCCTCTGATCATCCTCGTGGCCCTCCTCTGGACCTGCTCCAACAGGTCCATTTCTTTCTTATGCTGGGGGCTCCAGAGCTGAACGCAGTACTCCAGGTGGGGTCTCACAATGGTGGAGTACAGGGGGAGAATCACCTCCCTCAACTTGCTGGCCATGCTTCTTTTGATGCAGCCCAGGATATGGTTGGCTTTCTGGGCTCCAAGTGAACACTACTCGCTCATGTGGAGCTTTTCATCCACCAGTACAATACGCCCAAATTCTTCTCCACAGGGCTGCTCTCACTTTATAAGCCCTGCAAAATAGTGGTTGTCAATGCTTAACTAAGGATAATGATAATGCTTAGGTAATGGAAATGTTAACATTAAGTCACTTCAGCAAGTTGTCCCAAAGAAACACTCTCAAGGGAACTGTGCCTAAGGAACAAAGGTAAAGGTTTCTGTGTATTTAAATTGAGTTGCATGTGCTGTGAGATATTGTTCCAGACTCTCTTCACCCATTCTTAGTATCAAAATTATTAGCTGCTTTGATGCAAGAAAGGAAAAAAAACCATTTTGTTGTGCTGCTCAGCAAACTTGTCCCCTGTACTTGGTCCTGATTACTATCTGATTTTTTTTACCATGATGAGACGTTCAAATTTTTTGGTTGAAACTTCACTGGAAAAAAGAAACCCTAATGGATGGAAATGACAATCTATTATTTTAAAAGGATCACAATGTCAAGGCATGGTTTAAACTATATTGTAGGAATGCTGCAGCACTGCATTACATTGAAATTGGCAACATATACTACGAGTCACAAAAGAAAAACATTGTAGAGAGGTATGTTGAGAACACCTTAAAACTAGAATTATGGGTACTCTGCTATACCATATTCTGCGTAATACAAGTGAGCAACCAAACAAAGCATCAAAAACAGTGGTAGGTCAACTGCAGCCAAGTACATACATGATTTGCTGATACAAGCATCAATTACTCTCGCATACATTGCAAGTCTGCATAACTTACAGATAGGGTCAACAGTCTAGCTTAATCATTTGCTAAAAGACAATTTCAACTCCTTCTCTCTCCTGCTTTTTTCAACACATACCTCACAAAGCAGAATACAAGCTGTTGGTTCAAGATGTTGAATCTGAACACTGAAAGACTAGAGAAACAGAACTTGTAGTTCTATTTCAGGGAAGCAAAATCAAAACTATTCACAAGCTTGGAATTAACTGCACCATCTAGTTTTCACTTTGCCTGGTTTAGTTCCTCTTATTTATTCCTTCTGATCTAGACTTAAACAGAGATCATCCTGTTTCATAAGGGGACCTCCCTACCTCAAAAAAAGAGAACAGTTATTCACCATTTATGTTAATGTGTGAGAAAAAATAGCTTAGCTTTGCCATGTCTATGAAAGCAAAAATTCAGAATGCATTTTTATGGACTGTTAAAATGCTGATATTTTAAGCATAATGCTTAAGGAGCATGTAGCATAGTATTACTAAACAAATATTCCTAGTTCAAAAATCATAAACATCTTTTTGTTTAAATAGTCTACCAACATCCATGTTGCTCTATATGTAACAGGCACCCACTCCAGCTTCCCCAACTTCACATACAGAAGCAAACAGAATGTATTTCCTAAAAAAACTCATAGGCAACTCATAGGCAATTCTAGTCAACAGAAGTCTCAGTAAATCAAAACATTTTTTTCATGAATAACAACATTTGTTATTTTTCAAGTGTATTCATCAAAGCTATTAAGAAAAAAAATACAAGTTCTGTGACTGGAAAAAATTGTAACATTACAGTTAACTGAATTTTTGTCTTGGAAAATGGTAGATTTTGTTTCAGAATACTGTGGGATGGTTCCCAGCCACATCAAGGGCACACAAAGTTTACAGGGGAAAAATGTGATAAAGGAAGTTAACAATGAGGATTATGGTTTATGTTGTATCTGTGCACCTTGACTAAGGTCATAAAAATAGCCACATACCACCACAACAATGGTCTATGTAGCCCAACACTTTCTTCTAAATAGCCATCACATATACTATATACATTTATATTGTTTATATATTATCATTTTGAGGCACCTTTTACCACTACAGTACCAGCAAATCTGCACTTTTTTCCCCCTCCATATTATGTTGCGTCTTACAGACATGTTAATAACTCTTTTCTTTCATTGTACAATGGAGCAGTCAACCTTTGGCTAGTAAACCTGAAATGAATAGCCGGCAGGCTCTCTTACAGCCTCCTCCTTTCCCATGAGGTAATCAGAGATGCAAAGCAGATGCTCTCTGCTGGCATTAGCTGCATTTTTCTCACTATTAAGGAGCCCTTCTGCATACCCTTTCCCATTAGCACCTCTTCTGCAAGTTGTTACTTGGTCCCACTCACAGCCTCACCTTTCTGCTCTGCAGACCCTGCAGACTTATACAGAATAACCTGTCATTCAATTTTCACTACAAAGCACATCTCTACCCAATATATTTTAACAATATTGAAAGAGTGTTGATGCCCTGCATCCTTCCTGACAACCTATGGAGAAAAATATTTCCCTGATTACCTGTTCCTTTTTTGGTTACCTGAGATATTCAGCAGCTAACCAAAAAATAATCTATTTTTTATTCTAAAGTATATGAATATTTGAACATAAAGAAAAAGAAGTTTAACCTAGGTAGCTTTCATATTGCAATCAGTTTTCTATTAAAACAATCAACACATGCAATTTATTTCCCTTGCTAAGTATCATCTGCTATTAATCCAATTTCTTTTGTTTTTATACCCTTGCAGTGGTGTTTGGTAAGAATGGGAATTACTTACATTCCTTTCATTAAGATTAAGCTATCTATTACCTATTCTAAAATTAAATCATCCATTTTTAAAGAGTACTCTCTCATGTCCACCTTTCTCTTAGATTTTGATTTATTTAAGATGTTTAATTGCCTTTATTTAGGACCAAAACATTTCCCTTTTGTCATAAAATGCTCTAAGACTGAAAAAACTGAAAACTGTCACGGCTATGCAATATTAAAAAGTAGAATGATTCCAATTAATTTAGTTGTAATAGTGCCATTTTCCAATTAGTACACAAAGGTATCAAAAGTATCCCATTTACATAAATGGTTAATGATAGAGTGATAGCCCAGGAGAACCACAATGCTGGGGATGCACGGTCTAAAACAATGCTGAAGCGAGAGGTGCACAATAGTGGTCTTACACTCCATTTCATATTGCTAAAAAGTAGGAGCTTAATGAGAACAAAAAAAGTCCTTAATTCTCAACATCCTGCTGATTGCTTACATCAATAATTTTGAGATACCTGGTAACAATTTTCATGTCAATATTTTGAAACTTTTCAATAGCAAGGCTCATCATCAGTTTGCAATGCTCTACATTCAATTTCAACATCTCATTTTCAATAATCCTCCATTTTTAATTACACGTCAAAAGCATTAACCACATACTATACAGTCTTTTGTTCCAGAAGGTAAACCTGATATTGATACAGCATGGGAGAAAACAAACCAGTGTTTAAGCACAATGAAAAAACTAGCTCATTTCCTTACAATTATTTTTTGGATTATAAAACAAATGTTGGACATGTGAAGTAGTTCCATTTATTTCTCTACATCTGACACAACTAATCAACTAGCCAGCAGTAAATAAGGAAATCCCGGTCAACAGTCCTTCTACTAAAAAAAATGATGATAAGTAGATTCCAGCAAATAATAATAAAAACAATAATCTATAATTGAGTTAAACTTATTCTTGGAGCTTGAACAAAGGATTCCTGTAGAACCTAGCTAATTCTTGTTATGACTGAAATACGTTTTGACTATCTTTTACAAATAACCTTCAAGTCAAATATATGGTTTTACCATACAAGCATGGTTTTACCTCAAAGTTTACTTTGTTCCCTTGATAACTGCATTTTGTCATAGTTCAATTTAATTTATAGCTAACAATACACTTCTAAATGTAATCAGTTAGTAAAAAAGCTTTAATAATTTCTCAATAAATGAAATCATTTATGCATTTATAATGCTGTTCAGTATGTGATAAAATACAGAGGAATACCATCAAAATACACATACAAATGAATATAAGGTGTCATTTTCCCATGGCTGGGAAAACTAGTAGCAAGATTCCATATCGATGGCCATATAACTCCTATGGTTTTTCAATTTTGGTAGCCTGAAGCTTGTTTCATAATAAATAACAGCAACAATAAAAAAAAAATCTAAATTTTCAAGCAAAGTCAGTCCACGCTATTTTATTTATTTAAGAAATTCTAGAGAAGGTATACTATTTGTTACATTTTCCTTGTCCTCAAAAGTGAGAAGGATACTGATAAAAGACAAGTATAGTGCTTTAAAAATTCTTTTAAGCCACTCTTCCCTAAGCCAAATATTTCAAAACAAAACAAACAAAACAAAACAAAACAAAACAAAAAAACTTACAGGAAACTCCCACTGGCTATAAGGGTAATTGTAGATTTGTAAGACTAAGATTTTTTTTTTAAACAGATTTGTCTACATTGGTCCCTTTCTCTTTCTCTAATAACTCACAGGCTAGCGTATGATAATTGTTTTGACTGGTCTTCCAGAGGGTTTTAATTGTCATTAATGATTTAAGACTTTTTTTGTGCAAGGATAAAACCTAAAACCACAACCACTTAAGGAGGCACAAAAGAGACTGTGATGACAGTTGTTTTACAAAGTCAGAACTGCATGCTATTTTTTTTTTTTTTAAGAATTATTATGAAGTTCTTTGTTCAATAAAATCTTTTCTTGAACTTGCAGAAGTCAAGAAGAAAGGCCAAAATTATGCTTCAAAATAGGAGAGGTCAGTTATGCATGCTAACCATGAAGACAATTTTAAGGAGGAAATTAAGAAGCACATAAATAAGCATAAGAGAAAACTTATCAGTGGCCAGAGAGTTTCCCTTGCATGAGAAGTTTTGTAATTTTTCAGCTTTCCCAAGCTAAACGCCATTTAATGTACATGTGCTCATATTTTTCACCTTTTCATATGATTTAGATGTGATTAGGGTTAGGAGCAATTATGCAACTACAACCAAGAGGACGATGAACATCCCTCCACAGAGGAATCTGGATAGGCTGGACTGATGTTGGGCTAAGGCCAACGATATGAGGTTCAGCAAGGCCAAGTGCCAGGTCCTGCATCTGGGGCACAACAACCCCATGCAACACTACAGGCTGGGAGAAGAGTGGCTGGAAAGCTGCCCGGTGGAAAGGGACCTGGGGGTACTAGTCGATAGCCGGCTGAATATGAGCCAGCACTGTGCTCAGGTGGCCAAGAAGGCTAACAGCATCCTGGCTTGTATCAGCAATAGTGTGGCCAGCAGGACGAGGGAAGGGATTGTCCCCCTGTACTCAGCTCTGGTGAGGCTGCACCTCGAATACTGTGTTCAGTTTTGGGCCCCTCACTACAAGAAGGACCTCAAGGTGCTGGAGCGTGTCCAAAGAAGGGCAACAAAGCTGGTGAGGGGTCTGGAGAACAAGTCTTATGAGGAGCAGCTGGGGGAGCTGGGATTGTTTAGCTTGGAGAAAAGGAGGCTCAGGGGAGACCTTGCCACTCTCCACAATTACCTTAAAGGAGGCTGTAGTGAGGTGGGGATTGGTCTCTTCTCACAAGCAACAACTGACAAGACAAGAGGAAATGGCCTCAAGTTACACCAGGGGAGGTTTAAGTTGGATACTAGGAAAAATTTATTCACCAAAAGGGTTTTGAAGTATTGGAACAGGCTGCCCAGGGAAGTGGTTGAGTCACCATCACTGGAGGTCTTCAAAAAACATTTAGATGCAGAGCTTAGTGACATGGTTTAATGGTGGACTTGGCAGTGCTAGGTTAATGGTTGGACGGGATGACCTTGGAGGTCTTTTCCAGCCTAAAAGATTCTATGATTCTAAATTGATTTAGTCTATATTCTATTTATTCAATATTGCACTAGTTCTCTCATTTGTGTTTGCCTGGTGTTACTATCTGAACTACTGTTCAGGAATATAAGGCCAGTAAAAAAGTCTGTCTAACCTATCCCAGCGGCAAAATGTCAAATATCTGCAAAAAGTATAACAACAGGATAAACGCATACTGAATTTTCTCCATTATAGAGTCCCAGCCTCACACTATTTGTGAATAGGGAATTTCCTGATCCAGAATTAACATTTCTTTCAATAAGTTGATGGATTTCCTTCCATGATTTTCTCTGATTAGTTTCTGAACTCCCATCTTTTTGGACCTTTAACATCATACAGCAATAAGTCCCACAGTTTCTTCATGTATTGTGTAAAAAGATTGCTATACAGTTGTTATACATGTATATATACACGACTTCATTTCAGCCCTCCAGTTCTTTCATTTTGAAAAACAAAGAACGAATGTTTTCTATCACATTCTCCATTTCACTCACTTTTATCTTAAATAAACTTGGTTATCTCTTATCCAAGCTGAACTGTCCTACTTTTTTACATTGTTCCTCCTCTGAAACTCACGCTTAATCACCCTTCTTATCCTTATTTGTACTTTTTGCTAGTTCTAGTATATCCTTCTGAAACCGGAAGTTACCAGAACTTTATACAACATTCAATGTATGGATACATCATGGATTTATACTATGGCATAAAAATGCTTTGTTTTACTCTTTCTTGAAAACACATCAGTGTTCCTTAGTTGGTTTATTAAAAACAAAACAAAACAAACAAACAAAAAAACCCGCTTAATAAAATATATGGTTAATGGGCAACGTATCTTTGCAGCAAAACACTATCAGAACTTGACATCTCTTCCATGTTTTGATACTATACTTATTCATCATTTAATCAACTAATGCAGGCTGAAGCTTGGAGGGAACACCTAAGGATGCACTCTCATGCACTCCCATTTTGAAAACAATATTCTTGAGGTCTGAATTTCAAACACTCCACCCGAAAAGCTAATTAAACAGCTCCACCTCTACTAAGCATTCTATTAATTGCACCATCTTCCCAGGTAAAACTGAGATCACATACCATTTGATTTAATTACAAGACAACTATAACAGAAGTTTCAATAATCACAAGGGTATATGTTATACAGTGGAGGAAAGTCATGTGTTCTTCCTTGCACAAAAACAAATTTCTTAGAAATATGTACAATTATTTCTTTAGCATTATGCTTAGCTGATATTTATATAACCTTAAAATAATTTCAAATGACAATCTATGGATCATGGTACTCCTCCTGGTTAAAAAACTTTTATCAAAGCACAAAACTGTGCATGACGATGCTTTTCTCCATACTTAAATAACTTGTTACCTCTATTCTTAATAGAGGCAGAAATAAATTCTTAACTTATTAGTAAAAAGAACAGTTTTGCTGACTCAAAGAAAAAAAAGGACGGGGAAGCTGTAAGAAAAGCTTTTTAAAATAGAATTAGAATACATTTTAATTACAATCCTATGTAGACATCTCTTAGTAATGAAGACTTTGGCTCTAAAATAATCTTATTTTTCATTTAAAGTGATTATGTTCAGAGATGCCTAACCTACATTCCTCAATCAAATTTTAGAAAAGAAATTAGATTACAAAGGAGTTTAATACACCTTTATTAAAAAGACAAAAAAAAAAAATCTATTCACTTAACTGAAATGAGAAAGTAAAACAATAGAATTAGAAGTGATTCACAAAAGGTACTACTTACACTTGATATTTGAATGTTTTTGCATCACATTAAAAGCCCTTACATACCTTTTATTTTTGAGGGAAAAGTATAAAGTACTAAGCAGTAAAAAAAGCAAAGGAAGGGACTTCTAAACTATGCCTACTAAAAAGGCTGGATTTAGTTACTTTCCCTCCCCTTTCCACTTCTTACACAACTTAGCAAGAGTAACAAAATATAAAAAGGAACTGTAGCTACAGTTAGCTGTAGCTAACTTAAATACAGTATCAAATAAAAAAAATGTTTAATACTGTAAAATAGACAACTATCAAAAGCACTTTTCAGCATTCATTGCATAAAGTATTTTAAATGCCTCAAGTTGAATACTGAATATGTGAAATGTGAAAGAGCAATGATGACATTTCAAGACAAGCAACCTGAAAGTATCATTTTTGCTATTCAGTGTTTTTACCTTGTGAAATGCATTATTTGATTTATATTAATGCATGAAGTTTCACAAACATTTTCAAGGACATTTGTCTTAGTTCATCATGACTAACACTGAGTATGTTTCTCCTCTTTTTGCTTGTGTAAATCTATACTCAATCCAGGTGAAAATGTTACTCCACAGGAAATGGAACAGTTACATAAACGGAAAAAGAAGATATATATATACATATAAATAATCATAATCCGTAAAAGCTCCTTCAAAGTGAGGTCTTCAGGAACCATTCTCAACTGTCAAAATAGAAAATGTATTTGATTTCTCTTTAATCAAATGGATGATAATGAGAAGCAAGTATGCCAAGTTATGAGAACAACTTTGCAAGAACATAGTCATTAAAATGTGTATGATCTTGATTAAAATTTCAAGTGTCTTCCCCTTCCAGTACTCCTCCACCTTTTATTACACAGCAAATCTTATATTGTTGACTTACTGAATACATACAACAGTCATGATTTTATTGTGCAAATAAACTATTTCACTAGTTAATGAAACATTTAACTGTTCCATTAGTTGTACTTGGGGTATTTTAATTTAAATACATAGTCGGGGGCTTATCTTCTCAAAAAATTCATAGATAAATCCTATCCATAACAGAAGTTGCAGAAGTACATGAAGAGGAGGGGAAAAAACAAAAACAACAACAACAACGTTTCTTTTTCCAGCCACGTTGATAGCAATATCATCATTCTCCTGTCCCAAATGAGACCTGAGGTTATTTCTCTGAATGCTTCCCCTGTGAAGTTCTGTATGGAAAGGAACATCCATTGAGCTCTGGTCATACTATTTCCAAACATCTCACAGAATCACAAAATGGCTGAGGTTGGAAGGGACCTCTGGAGGTCATCTGGCCCAACCCCTGCTCAAGCAGGGACACCAGAGCAGGTTGCCCAGGACCAAGTCCAGGCAGCTTCTGCAGATCTCCAAGGAGAAGACTCCACAGCCTCTCTGGGCAACCTGTGCCAGTGCTCCGTCACGCGCGCAGTAAAGAAATGTTTCATGATGTTCAGACTAAGCCTCTTGTGTTTCAGTTTGTGCCCACTGCCTCTTGTCCTCTCACTGGGCACCACTGAAAAGAGCCTGGCTCTGTCCTCTTTGCACCCTCCCTTCAGGTATTTATAGACATTGATGAGACCCACCCCCCCCGAGCCTCCTCTTTTCCAGTCCTAGCTTTCAAGACTTTCATCATGGGAGAGATGAATCAATCCCTTGATCATCTTGGTGGGCATTTGTCAGGCTCTCTCCAGTACATCCATGTCTCTCTTGTAGCGGGGGGCCCAGAACTGTACACAGCACTCCAGGTGTGTCCTCACCAGTGCTGAGCAGACGGGAAGTATCACCTCCTTAGACCTGCCGACAATACATTGTTTAATGCAGCCCAGGATACAGTTAGCCTTCTTTGCAGCAAGGGCAAAAAAGTCAGCATTGCTGACTGATGTTCAGCTTGGTGTCCATTAGAACCCCCAGGTGTTTTTCTGCAGAGCTGCTTTCTAGCTGGGCAGCCACCAGCATGTAGTGGTGAATGGAGGGGTTCCTCCCCAGGTGCAATACTTCACACTTCTCCTTGTTGAACTTCATAAGATTCGGGTCAGTCCATTTCTCCAGCCTGTTGCCATCCCTTTGGATGGCAGCATGATCCTCTGGTGTACCCATGCCTCCCATCTCCCCCCTCCCCGCCCCCCAACCGGTTTTCTGTCTTCTCCTCTGTGTTGAAAAGTACTCTAGTACTGAAAATCATGCTACTTTCTTTACTATTTATCTAGCTTTGACACTTTTTTTTTTTTCTACTGACTTGGATCATCTATTTAACTAACTCACTCCGAGTTTGACTGACATAGAGGGATTTAAATTTAGGCTTCCATTATTGATGAAGATGGATCCTTTTATCAGCCTCCCTCCTAGTGTAACAATCAAAGCTAAGCAGTTACTATAACACAAGAGGAGCTTAATGCGTAAAAAATTCCCTGCTGAGGTTTGTGTAGCAGAGGCTGTGTTGAAGGGCAATGCAAGGCAGCAATCCACCTGCCAAAAGGTGCATGTGACGACATGGTAGTAAGTGATAATCACTGGCTGGGGTCATTACAATCTATTTTAAGGGCCATGTCAACCACTGTATATTGGCATTACAAGACAAAAGTTGGTTAATTCCAAATCAGTAAAAACAAAGAACAAAGACTGATTTAAGATAATATTGCCTTCTTTTCTTTTTTCTTTTCTTTTTTTTTTTTTTCTTTTCTCTTTCTTTCCTTTTTAAATATGTGGGATTGGAGCATCATGGATCAAACACTACCAGATTCCACCCTGCTCAACTAGTGGAAGTGAGAACTGGCTTCCCTACTTTTTACATACTCATACAGGAACAAATGGGCAAATAGTATGCACAGAATACACTTGACTACAATTATCCACTTAGGGCACAAGCACATTTAAAGCAGACTTCATACTGACAAATACTCAAGATCCTTATTATGTGAAACATTTTTATTAGTAACATTTACTCTGATTTTAGTTAGAATTTTAACAAACTTACTCTGTTGTCAAGTACCAAAAATCACGATTGCATTTTTTTAAGAAGCGATTTCAGAGCAAAACCAATTGAAATTGTTACCAAAAAAACAACCTTACTATAGCTATAATAGTCTTAGTGTATAAGAAAGGCTAAGTTTACATACAAAAATGCCTCGAAGTTTTAGGCACATAATAAAAGCAAGACAGCATGATCTTTTATTAAATTTAAGACATATATAAAAAGAAAAATAAAAAAGCTATCCAAACCACCTTTAACAATATAGGACAAAACAACAAGTACGCAAAAGCAGGCAAAGTTAGCAAAAAACTACTCTATTATCAAAACCCACGTAACTCTCGCTCTCCACACTTAAGGCATTTTAAATATCTTAGATGACTGAATAGCAATTTCTACATACTTCTCTCATCTGGTTCATTTCTTGAATATTCCAGACCAAATCATATTTACAGTATCATTTTAAAAAGGCATTATATGGGTTCTTTCAGATATTATTTCATTATTGATTATTTTCAAGTTACAACAATTTCTAGAACAACTGAACTTATGAGATTCTTAAAAATGCATCAAAATTTATTCATTATAAAATATTAGGATTCCTAGTCTTATTACATGTAGCACTGAAAAAGCACTGATTTTGTCTAAATATTTATATTTTTTGAACTATATGCTTTTCATGTGTAATTTGATATTACAAATAGTAGTTAAAGTTTATTTCAGATCACTTTTAGAATGGAATTAAGAAAATTCCTGCAAAATACAAGAAAGTTAATTTTTTTCAATTTCATTTTATTATTTTGGGGTGCCCATCTCTTCAATACAAATGTATTAATGTCTATAAGGCATTACAACTGCATATATATATCTGTAATAACCTTTATAAGAAAATTAATCACTAGTATTTATTAAAGCTACTAATAAAGATTTTTAACCAATAATGTAAAACCTATTTTTCTCAGATAAATAATCTGAATTTTCTCTAAAACCATAAAAGTTATGAACATAGACATATGAAGATTTAGTGTTAATGGTGAATTACTGAAATAAATATTTCTCATTTCAAAAAGTAGGTCATCAGGTGTAATACAGGTACTTCATGCTTGATACATTTGTTCATATTGCATGACATGGCAGTTCTTCCTCTACAAACTCTCCTAAAACTTGCATTGATGAAGTAACCAAAGAATGATACAGGTTGCATCCTAAATCAAGCTTATACTTTCATGCATAAGAAAAAAGGGTAAGTATTCATTATATGTCATTGTGCTTCATTTACTTTCATCAACATCACAAGACATGGCCAAGTTTCATCAGAAAGACATTGCAGAACATTGCTGCATCACTCAGTTTGTCCATGGCTCTACATCCAGGGGGAGGCTGGTGATAAGTGGTGTCCCTCAGGGGTCCATCTTGGGACCAGTGCTGTTTAATACCTTTATCAATGACATAGACAGTGGGATCATGTGCACCCTTAGCAAGTTTGCAGATGACACCAAGCTGGGGGGTGCCGTTGATACAACAGAAGGAAGGGATGCCATCCAAAGGACAAGCTAGAAAGATGGGCCCACATGAACCTAATGAAGTTCAACAAGTCCAAGTGCAAGGTGCTGCACCTGGATCAGGGCAATCCCAGACATGAGTACAGACTGGGAGAAGAACTCACTGGGAGCCGCCCTGCAGAGAAGGACTTGGGGGTTCTGGTGGACGAGAAGCTCGACATGAGCCAGCAGTGTGCGCTTGCAGCCCAGAAGGCCAACTGCATCCTGGGCTGCAGCAACAGAGGCATGGCCAGCAGGTGGAGGGAGGTGATTGTCCCCCTCAGCTCTGCCCCTGTGAGGCCCCACTTGGAGTGCTGCATCCACGTCTGGGGCCCCCAGCACAAGAAGGATGTGGACCTGTTAGAGAGGGTCCAGAGGAGGGCCATGAAGATGATCAGAGGGCTGGAGCACCTCTCGTATGAAGACAGACAGAGAGCTAGGGATATTTGACCTGGAGAAGGCTCTGGGGAGACCTCATTGAAGACTTTCAGTACTTGAAGGAGGCTTATGAAAAAGATGGACAGAGATATTCTTTTCAAGGGCAGATAATGATAGGACAAGGGGAATGGTTTTAAACTAAAAGAAAGGAGAGTTAGATTAGATGTTAAGAGAAAATTCTTCACTCAGAAGGTGGTGAAACACTAGAACAGGTTGCCCATAGAAGTTGTAGATGCCCCATCCCTGGAGGTGTTCAAGGCCAGACTGGATGGAGCCCTGAGCAACCTGATCTAGTGGGTGGCATCCCTGACCATGGCAGGGGGTTGGAACTAGACGATCTTTAAGGTCCCTTCCAACCATTCTATGATTCTACAGCTCCAGGGAGACCTTATTAAGGCCTTTCAATATATTAAGGGGACTTATAAGAAAGATGGAGAAAGACTTTTCACGAGGGCCCATAGTCACAGGACAAGAGGCAATGGTTTTAAACTGGAAAAAGGTAGATTTAGATTGGATATTAGGAAGAAGTTTTTCTACAATGAGGGTGGTGAAGCTGTGGAACAGGTTGCACAGAGAAGCTGTGGATACCCCATCACTGGAAGAATTCAAAGTCTGGTTGGACGGGGTTTTGAGCAACCCGATCTATTGAAAGATGTCCCTGTCCATGGTTGGGAGGGTTGGACTAGATGATTTTTAAGGGTCCCTTCCAACCCAAACCATTCAATGATTCAATATTTCTTTTGGGACTTCAGGAGTTCTGTGTTACTATCTTTATCAAAACTCACCAACTACCCTCTCTATCCCTCTAGGGCACAAACCATACACTACTACTCTGCACAGATCTCTATAAGTTTTGTTTTTTTTTTTTTAATGGGATTTTTCATATAAATTATTCAACTTCTGGAGATTTCATATTATTATAAATTTGCTGGAAGCTTCTCTCTCTCACATAAAGTTTAGACACATAGGTAGTATATGTAAGAGAGCTCTAAGTCTTTGGACAGACTGAGCACTTAAACACACCTCTTATGTCAGAGTAAATTTAGGGAGACCCTAAATTACCACAAGGAAACATTTCTGTACTGTATTTCAAATGCTATTTATTATTTCATGCAGTACAGAAATATTTACCTTCATATCAGCAACAGCAACCAGAATCACAAGACCACAATCATCAACTCATAATCATGTTTATTCAAAAAAAATTAAAATGTTCCAAGTTGCACTCTGTGAAAATAATGAAAAGATGATAGTGTCTAGAAAAGGCATCTTAAGCTGTATGTAATCATAGGCAAAGTAGACTTAACACTCAAAATATGTGAAAACAAGGCATCACATAACAGAAGACATGGATGACCAAATGACTTATCTATGACACTTTATGGTAAAGCCATTACGGTCAAATGCTGTTTCATGCACAAGACACATGACACTGAGGTGTCACAGATAATTTTTCCTCCTGTTTAATTTGAAATTCTCAAATCTGGAAAAAAAATTAAAAAATAAAAGTAATTTCCTTCTTTTCAAGGAATAAAAATCAGTCACAACACAGCTTCTTATAGAACAAAGTAATGCAAAATTTCAGAAAACAGTATAACATTATTGTAAAGCTATTAAGATTTCCTTACAGAAGAACTCGCCAAATACTAGCAGTCGTGCAACTGGTTATGAATGATAGGATCCAGTCAGATAAAATTTTGAAAGTACATGTTCAAAATTGAAAATATTGGCAAATCTTTGCACTGTTCTGCTAAAAGCAAAAACTGTGAACTTCTGAGATCTTTATTAAAAAGATGTAAAGGTGATCTACAACACGCAGAAACATGTTTAACTGCAGACACTAAGTACACTCCTCAAGTTCTTACTTCAAATAGATATTTTCATATGTCTGGAACTCGCCACATTGGAAATGGGAACACAGTCAACACTGGGTAACTAAAGACAGTATACAAAAGCAAAACATACTACCAAGTTCTGGTACAGGAAAGCCTCTGATAATGCTTCTTACATGATGAAAGATTACCTGCTACCTCCTAGAAGACAGGCCTATGAAGTGACCACAGTATTATGCTGCCCTAGTTACAGTATGCAAGCTCTACTTCTTGCAGTTGTGCTTAGGCTTTTTAAAATGTTTGTCCTGCATAAAGTGCATGTATTTAAATGTAGGTAAACCAGAAGCAAAAATCAAGTTTATATTTAAGTTTCAAAAGTGTCATGTTTTCAGAAAGAACAGAAAGCTGTGATTTGTACTGCTTTTAGTCAGGTGAAACTTCAAACAGCTTACAAGACAATTCTGATTGGGGACCACAAGGAGAGACTCCAAGCAAGCCAGCAAGGCACTGTCAAAGAGTGAACTTGAATCTAGCTGATTATGAGAAAAATATTGCCACTCAATCTAGAGTATCAGTAAACATTAGAAATTCAGCCTATGCATGGTCTCATTCAATAATACTTAGTACTTTATGTAACTTTATGTAATTAACATGACAATACAGCAGCTTCATAATTTTATTTAAAAAAGACATCTACCCATCGGTTTTTTAAAAAGACAAGGCATGCATGTTTCTGCCTTGTGAACTTCAGAACATCTGCTTAACCAAAGTTTATAAACCAAAGTTTTAGATTAGGAAACCAACCTTCCTTGCTGAAGCCTTTCTTTAAAGCACAATAGAGAGACTAAATAGACATTTCACAGCTGGTTGTAACTAGTTAACAGAACAAAATAAGATAGCAACAATGAAAAAAAACGATGTTAGCATTGCTCTAATTCAAACCTAATAGCACACAGGAGATGACACCAAGATGAATAACAAATAACTATGCAAGTACCCACAGCCTCCTCAAAATGTTTCACGGGCAGATAAAGCCGTTTGACTCATACAAGTTTACTCATTTAATTTTTAAGGATTTTGACTAGTGTTATAAATAAATATTTGTTAAATAAGTTATGGTTGTAACTATCCTCTTCTCACTATTTGCTAAGGAAAGACAAAATTCCTTTGACTACAGAAGTTTATCACAGCCCCAAACCAACAGTTAAAGCCAGTGAGCCACTAGTTACACTAACCTGAAGTCAAAGGCTGCACTAAACAAACAAACAAACAAAAAAAGAGGATGGCTGGATGAAGGTCAGAAGACCAGGTACTTTAGCTACTAGTCATGGCACAGGATAAGACAGGACTTATGCTGTTTTACCAGCTACAGAATTGGAGTCTCAAAAAGGCTTTTCAAGTGCCACACCTGCAGAAGCCTCAGGTACCTCCCAAATCAGTACTCACCAGACTGACTGGAAACAAAGGAACACCAGATTGGCTAGAATAAATATTTCAGTAATACAGACGGAAAAAATCAGCCACTACATACTGATCAGGATATCCACTCTGTAAAATTTTTGAACTCCTTTGGAATAACTGGTTAAACCTGGTATTAACTATGCATTTTTATTCTGCAAGCTACAAAGAAAATATCTGGGAAACAGGTAATTAATAATTATAATGATCCATCTGTTATTTTCTCAGATTTCCTGATGTTTCTGGTGTTTTACTGCTATTGTATTTAATAATCTGATTACATATTCCTACAGAGTGCATTAAGGCTACTGGTTCAAAGGGGAGCAAAAAGCATAAATTCTTTTTTATTTTACTTCTGATGCCCACTGCTGTGAAACAACCAACCAATTGTCCTAAATATAGATCAGAATCTGGTAATATGGAGTAATGCCTGTGTTAAGGTCTAGCTTTTCGTTACGGAAGATACACAGCAATCCTTGAGACAGTGCTGGGTGAGAGGTGGGGGAAAATTGAGGGGAAGATAGACAGCAGAAGGTAAGAAACTCTTATTCCTGAAGAAACAACATGACAGAAGTATGTACCTTCCTGGTCATTAATCACCAATGATATTCCAAAGCCTTGAACTGACTGCCACAGCTGGAAATGTTACACTTGCAGTTTCAACTGGTCACCTTCATCTAATCTCCTTCCTATATTAGAAAACAACTACTAAAAGCATATCCTAAATCATCACCTGGTTCAGGATTTCAGTTACACATTCTAACATCCTACAAGTTCAACAAGTTGGAGATTTGAAGCACTAAGTATTTTTAAGGGACAATACTTTTTTTTTTTCTTCTTAATACCAGTTTGGGAAATAAGCTTGCATGCTTTGAGGCATGTGGAACAGCTATACCAAGCTATAAAAAGATCAGCTTAATCATCCCTAAGTTAAAAAAATAATAATAATGATAAATAAAACAACGTATATACACACACCCCAGTTCCACAACAAGATGAAACCAAATCCTTTCAGCGGGGTGCAAAGTAGGCATAGCTCTAAATGAACAGAGAAATGTTCTGAATGAACAGAGAAGAACTGCCCAAAACTCAGGAACACTGGGTGTTTCATGTCTCCTGTAGGTAAGAGCCCGTGGTTAAAAAGGTACCACTGCAGTATTTGTACAAAGTGAAAAAGGTACTATGGTGGACTGGAAGGTTTGAGGGAAGGGAGAAGCAGGGGCACTGTTTGCTAATTAAAGCTTTATCGAAACCAACATTCTCTTAAATTTTACTTTTACTCAGCTGACATTTTTCTGACAAATTATTTAATTGAAATCACCTTGACCAGATCAAGTGGAAAGTTCCTCATAGTAGCCCTAACATTATGTTCTTAATACCATCACGTTGCTCCTGAGCTATTTTCGTGCTAGCTCCATGGAAACAAAGACATAATTGTTCATTCAAAAGGCTGCTAAAATTTCCATTACAAAATACGCTTATAAAAAGCTTTCTCTTTGTGTTTTTATTATGAGAGGGAGAACAGAAACTAGGTTATTTTCTGTACTTTATTGCAAGCTTCAGAGATTGTAGTACAGATTTAACCAATACCATCATCACAGAAAAAAAAAAAGAAAAGTCTAATGAAGATTAGCAAACTTGGTGCATTTAAGAAGCCCAGTTACGGTCTGTACACTCTTAACTTTTAGTTTTAAGTTTAAGTTTATCATCACATTGCGGAAACAATCAAAACACACACACAAAAAGCTGCTTTTAAACATTTTATTTGATCATAAATTTAGTAATTAAGTTATTAAACCCGCAACTGGTTTTACAGAATCCGTAGGTAGTAATACTTATGTATTATTTATGTAATGTTTAAAAGAAAGATACTAAAGCTTTCTTGCTGCCCAAACTTCAATTAACTGATGCCTCTCCACACCTAAAGCACCCATGAGAATGCCTTTTATTCCTCTCAAGTCTTCCACCTTGCTAGATGAAGACCATGTTCTTTTACCCCTTTACTTTGATTTATGCCTTTTTTTCCCCCAAGTAAGAGTTTTCTGACTAAAAGGACAGATGATTAAAAAGAGTACCCACTGTAAAAATGGTTTCCTCTAGTTCCTGCACACAGAAGGGGTAATATCATGGCTTTATCATGCATGATTTTTCACCACAATCATGGCTTTATCAGATGGTAGGACACCAAGAAAGAAATACCTTATGCCACAATATATTCCATAAATACCTCTGAACCAGGGAAATCCAAGGCCTCAAGTTTACTACTCTACAACAAATACAGTAACAACAAGAACAGGGACAGTGAGCAAAAGTTTACATCAGATACACAAACCTAACAAAAATAATCAGTGGAATTTGAGCTTTCTTTACATGTGAAAGTTTGATTACAACCATGTTCAGACCTCCACTTACACGATGGCCACCCTGTAACTTTTAGAAATTCCCTATTCAAGGTGGGTTTGAGGTTAAGCACCTGAAGGTGAAATTCAATAAAATTGTTCCACCAATTGTCTGCTCTGGGCTAAATACCTTTGATAATCTACAGCCAAAACAGCAACGGGAAACGTTTTTTTTGCATCTATTAAAATTCTAGTCACTTTCTTGGAAAACCTCATTTGCTTTTCTCTAGAAAGTATCTTAAAATGCAGCAGTTGTTGTCAGAATGCATTTTTGCTTTTGCAGTCAAATTTAAGCAAATTATAGAGCCTTTCCAAAAGAAAGATGAGTTTGGCTATGCTTAGATTTGCTAAAGACAATAGAAAGGCATTGATTAAAAAGGCATTGATTTAAAAATGTGTAGTAAGAAGAGATGGATACTCTATTATTTCTCCTGGGTGAATTCTTACAGTGGCTTTTCATTCTATTAAAAACGTGCATCTCCTTTTTAATTTGCTTGGTTGCAGCTTCTAGCCACTTCTTTTTATTTAATTATTTATCTTTTAATCACTAGATTAACAAGACTTTTATAACAGAAAATCTTATCACAAAGAAGTCCCTACACATCAAGTCACTCCTCATCTTTTTTGATAAGTTGATTTGACTGAGCTTTATATCCTTTCCTGCAAGATGTTCTCCTATAGACACAGAAAAAAAAAATGACTTTTGAAGGTAAGACATAGGGGATGGGAGGGGGTAGGCAGGGGGTCTAGGCACAGCAGAGAAAGAAAAAAAAGAAATAATTGAAAAATGTATGATGTGTGTATTGTAACAGAGGAACTGACATGTACACACATTTTAAAAAGAACTTATGCACTAATATTGGACCACATAGAGGAGAAAGTGGAAGAGAAAGGAGGTGTTGGGAGAAACTTAATAGTCATTTATTTTTAGAATTGTATAATACCTTTAACAGCAAGTATAGACAAATCCATACTGGAAAACTTACACTCCTAAGGAGCATTCAAGCTATCTTCCAAGAAACCAAACAAAACAACAAAAACAAACAAACAAAAAAACCCACCACCCCGTTAAATCAGTCTTCTTAGTTTTGTTCTTATGAAAAACAATTGCATCCCAGAGTTCTTCACTCATCTTCACTTAGGCTGCAAATACAAAGGTTTAATTCCATTTAATTTTGCCAAATTGTTAAATGATTTGAGTATTTTTCTTCATGCAATCTTAACAAAGAAAAATGAAATCCTCTCCCAGTCCCTCCTCCCCTTGCTCCTACTACCTAAATGTCTTTATCTTCTTCCTTCCTAATTTTGTTTTCTTCTTTATATTATAACTGCATTTTTCATTAGTTATGCAAGTTCTTTTTGTTCAGTGATTATAGCTAAATAACAGTATTCAAGATCTGATTATAAAACCAACTTTAATGTTTAAATTTTAAGTTCTATTATGTTCTTAATGAGTACTAAAGTAGCTTTTTTTTTTTTTTTAAATTCACTTGTAGCGCTGGGAAGAATTTTTCTGAAAATGTACCAGAAGAAGAATCACTGAAATTACTGTAATTACTGAACATATCTAATTTACATAACAGCAATGTATAAAATATGCATGAGAATACAAGTAAGAGTTNGTTAATGCTCAGTTTTACCTGTATATTACTTTCTAACTGCTCCTTTGTTAGCTATTCTCTATTCATAAATATGGTTTGTATTCACTGTATATAGAGAATTCTTAAGGCTTTTATCTGACCAGGGTCANATCTTACTTCTGGTCTACTCTTTCAAATAATATAATTCCCAAGATTCACCACAGAATAGATCATTAGAATTTTACTGGTCCTGAACGTAAGAGTGACGTTCAAAGAAAAGATGATATATATTCTGTCCACCACTTAAACTTATTTAGCCCGGCAATTTAGGACCTAAAGGAAGTGTTGCTGTTTTACAGGAATCAATTTTTCCTATACATTGATAGATTCTCTAAGTTATCTTTGTGATGTAAATGTTCCACTGTGCAAATGGTGATTTTGCTATGTGATTAGGAGTCAAAAAATATGCACTATACTCAGCAGATTTGTCACTGGGTTAAAAAAATTACTGCAAAACCTTCATGCTTTCAATAGCTGTTCATGCTTTCAATAGCTGTTCATGCTTTCAATAGCTGTCCATGCTTTTCCATTGGGAAATGTATACAGTATCATGCCCTGCAGAACTCTGATATTAGCTGGAACATTTAAAGAGGACTTATCTTGAACAATAATGTGAATTTTGAGCAGATTTCCACTTTAAAAAGTAAATAGACATGCAAAAATTAAGAACGCCCCAAGATTCAGTCCTATTCCCCAATGATTAAGGAACACTTCATTTAGGAAACTCAGGACTGTTTTTTCCCTGTACAATTTGCATTTAAATATAATAATGTTGATACATTGACCACGTTACAGTCTGAGTAATTCACTAAACACTTAATTAGGAAGATTAAAATCTATGGTGTTTCCAAAGAATTTCTGGATTAACACACTTATCCAAGCAACAGTCCAGTACAGCAGTCTTTTCATAGTTCTTAACTTTGAACATTAGAATACTCAGCTTTTAAGGTTGTAGCTTAAATTGTCACAAAACAAAATAGAAAACAGACAAAATAGGCCCAGACAAACAAAATGCAATGAAGTACAATAAACCTGCATTATAGGCTCAGAGACATTGCCAGTCCCAGGGATGCTACTAAACCAGCAAACATTTCTTCCGCTGTGCTTGCTCTTCTGACACTACACATTCTGTAATCTTGTCTGTTTTTTTTTTGTTTTTGTTTAAGTGATCCTACAAGTAGGAAAGTATACAATTTTACCACCATTGCAATGCTAGAATCAGTATTAAACAATGGCCCAGTTTGAAATAAAAATATAGAGAGGTCACATTCAATAATACAGGGTTTCAGCTTGCTTTGAGCCTGGGGAAGGCAGAAGAAGGTAGAAGGCAGAAGAAAGTTTTTATGTGGTGTTTGATTATTTGGGTCTTCTTTTTCTCCTCAGTCAGTCAGTGATGAAAGTTTGTGTTAACTGGCAATACATTAAGTAAAAAATTCCCCAAGCCAAGACTGGTTTGTCTGTGACACCTTATTAGAGAAGCAGAGCACTGCTATTTTCCTAGGCTTCTTTAGGAAAAGAAAACACTAGATCAGAATGTGCAACATGCAAAGGCACCTAAGGTATTTTACTTTGTAACTACATTAATAAAGGAGAAAACATCCTTTCTAAAAGCTAAACAGTCCATAACTTGTACTAACTAAATCTTCATGCAGTAACAGATTTGAAGGCGTGGTTGATCAATGGGATGACGGCAGCAGACAATCCTTCCATGCAGGTTGGTTCACTTGACTTCAAATACTGTTCTGCATTAGAGATGTAACGCTTTTAGGAGAAAGGAAATCAAATAATGGTTCAAACTGAGAACACTACCTAAAACTAATATACAAAATAAGGAAAGTAGAAAAAGCACCATGATAATTTATGGATACATGTCCATGAGGGAAAAAAAAATTGCTTTTTGCCTTAAATATCTTCCTATAGAGAATTCCATAATCCTGCCTAAAACTCTTATGTTCAGTTACCATTAGAGCCATTCTATTGTATGTAGAGAAATATCATATCAAAATCAATGATTTGTGCATTGAAAGACATTTTAGACTGCTGATGGAGGAAACTGTTGGCAAAATGTCTTAATCATTGAAACATATTTCTTGCTTTTAAGTAATTCATTATTTAGTTTTTAAAGACAAAAAACATTCTATACCATTAAAATAACAATAGCTTTATTTGTGAAGTGGGGTATTTGCTAGGAATAAGTTATAATATAGATTGAAGCTTTATGCTTTGCATACAGAATTGCAAAGCAGAATTCAACACTGTATAATACAGATCCTGTATACTGTCTTTAGTTGAATGGCATAAAGAGTAGTTCTTTTAGGTGTTCCTCTACACTCACCAAAACAGATGTCCGCTGACTTTTTTTTTTTTTAATAGTAAAACACAAATTACAATTTTTGTGTTTTCAATTATTCACCATCTTTTACCATGGCAATTCACAAATCTGCGTTCATTGCTTGTAATTACTCCCAGCATTTCCACCTGCTTCCACTGTCAGCTGCCCTTACATTACGCTTATTAAGCATTAACAAAAGAGCCTCTAGTATCCCACAGGCCGTTGTGTCTCACTGCTCTGTGCCTGTTCCAAATGACTTTGCTGTAATGAAACCAGAGATACACAATGGTGCCTTTTGCCCAGGTCCAGCTGGCTTGCTTTTGACTCCTTTCTCTGTATGCATCCCTAGCATCATGATGCTCAAAGAATGAAAATTTTCATGCAAAAACTTCACAAATCTCCCATAGGTACCAATTATTTACATAGAAACTGTCATGCATTAGTAAGCATACAGATATTTCCTTTGCAAACATTTTAAAAATATCTGGAAGGAGAAATACTTTTCAAAGATGAAAGAATTTTTAATGCTAAACTATCATTTTGATTCTGTAATGAAAATCTATTACTATAACTTTGTATTAGAAATTGTATTTACTAAAGGCTTGCATTAAACAGATTTTGGAGTCCACTATATGTATTTCATTTAACTTCAATACAGTTTCAATATTGAAAAAGAAATGGTAATATCATCTTTTTAGAGATTCCAACTATATCGAAAAAGCTTTTGTTTAGCTGACACTATCAGTGAGGAATGACTCCAAATGACAAAGCAGGCACATATCCAAAAAAAAAAAAAAAAAAAAAGNNNAAAAAAAAAAAAAGGAAAAAGATTCCCTCAAGGAAGACTGCACTGGTTCATAAAATACTTGACTTTTTGTCATTTTCTCCTTCAAAAACTATCAATCTGGCAATCATGTACATGGAAAAATTTTTGAATGTATGGTCTTAGAGTAGCACCATAAGAAGTCCCCGCATCTGTAAAACGATTGCTATTCCACATAAACCATGGAACAACAGTATAACTTCCACCAATCAGGACTGATAAGTCTGAATGTTTTGAGAAGTCTACACAGCAGCTGATAAACACTTGGCTTCTCAAATACAAGAGCTTTGATAAAAATATATGGAGATCATATTTCATTTTTAATATCACAGAAAGTAAACAATTGGAAAAGCCAAACTAAGTTCTGTACTTCGATAACAAACTCTCCATGCAACTCAGAGTGGGCGATGGGAATCAGTCCAGGCACTGATAGCTTACCCATTTCATTTTCAAGTTCTACAATGCCCAAGCAGCCCTCTACCACATTTCTGGCATACCAATGGCAAAGCAATTTAGCCTATAGCCCTTTGGCTAGGAGCTGGAAACTGCATAAGAAAATGAAAACTAAGAAACAATTCTTCCCCTTTTTTCTTCTTCTCCTTTTCTTCTTTTAACACAGTCTTCCCTTCCTTTAGCAGTTAAGCAAAGTTTAGTCAAATTCAACTGCATAATGGAACGAGTAAACAAAAATAAAGACGTGAAAGATTTGGAAGCAATGAGGTTTACACCATTGTTTAAGTTAAGTAAGCATGAAATCCCCTAGTGTTCTGATGCAATTCCCTGAAGATGTCAGATCTCAGTTAATATTAAAAAACGCACACAGAGCAACTGCCACATACTAAAAAGAGAGACCTGAAGTACAAAAATACTAAACTTACCTCAAATCTTTATAAATCAAATACATTAGTAATCTAAGACTGTGTTTCAAAAACTAATAATCTTTAAAATCAATAATAAATAATTCACAAACATTTCTACAGTCCTAGTTTCCTGATTTTACAAGACAGGTAAATAAGTTATAACACCTAGAAATTCACTGTTGAGTAAAAATAAATACACTAGAAAACCTACTGTGTTGCAGGCACTTACACCCATTTTAAGACAGCACAATAGCAAGAGATACAGTCCTGGATTCCCTTAACAACAAGGAATTATGTCCAAAAATGAAGTGCATAGAACGGCAAAACTGAAAATTAGAAGACGCAGTGCTAGACCTATGGGACAAAGCTAACCACAAGTTACAAAGTATCAAACAATTAACATTCCTGAAAGCACTACAAAAAGAAGTCATCATCATCCCTCTCCCCCCCCCCCAATAAAAAAACATATGGATTGAAGTATTGAAGGAGATTGTCTCTTCAGTCTATTTCCCAACACCTGTACTGGGGGTGCAAGCCAGCATATCTTTTTATAGAACAGCCTGAGCTTACTGCTTTTGAAAATGAGACAAAAAGTGAAAAAAAAAAAAAATCAAGTTCTTAAAATTCCCATTAGATCACACTTTCAGCTACGTACTGGTAAATATACGCAAGTTTCTGCATTATTCCTATAATGATTATAATAAGATTTTACCTGGAAGCTAAGGGCTTTATTACATAACTCCCATGTAACTCAAGCATACACTTAGGGGTTTTATTATTATTATTTGTCATGTGAGAACACAAAATTCTTTTTCAATTATTAAACATCATTTAGGCTAAAGAACATATCACAAGCTGCCCTGTGTGATGTTCTGCAAGCCAGAAGCGATCAGTGTAATTTTAAAAGTTAGTACTACTTAGACAAGATTTGGAAGAAAACTACATAGTACTCTAAAAAATATAGAGGGCCAATAAGAAAAAAAGCCCAGCTGTACTAATGGCATCACACCAGCCAGAGGAGTAAGGAGGATCACCGTTGAATGATTTGTCATTAAACTGAGGAATTTACATTCAAAAACGAAAATCAAACTCAGCTCACTAAACAGACATAAAATGGCATAAATTATGGCTAGAAAAACTGGAAAACATTTGCACTAATCAGCAAAAGTTTGAATAACATACTTAAACACATCAGAGATGAGGTTACAATGGTGTTTTGGCACTTTGGTGTTAAAGAATTTAAAAGAGAAAAAGGAAAAAAATAAATGAGCATAAGCTGTCATACACAATAGGAGAACAAAGTACAGGGAGATAAGTTTTACCCTCTTGACTATGGAAAACATGTTCCAAAAGGAAAAAAAAAAAAAAAAACAGTTATGCACAGCAAAAGTGATCTGTGATTCACTAAAAAGATAAAAGAAGCATCTGCTGGCAGAATTTGGAAGAGATAAACACAAATCCCTGAAATGAGTTCAGGCATGCCAATGAAAGAAGAAACTTTAAAATGGGAATCTTAAGTAAGGTCAACCGCAGACCTAAATGTGGCCTCACCTCGAGTACTGTGTGCAGTTTTGGATGCCACAGTACAAAAAGGACGTGAAACTATTGGAGAGTGTCCAGAGAAGGGCTAGAGTCCAGGTGAAGGGCCTAGAGGGGAAGACATACGAGGAGCGGCTGAGGTCACTTGGTTTGTTCAGCCTGGAAACGAGGAGGCTGAGGGGAGACCTCATGGTGGTCTACAGCTTCCTCACAAGGGGGAGCAGAGGGGCAGGCGTTGATCCCTTCTCCCTGGTGACCAGCAATAGGACCTGAGGAAATGGAGTCAAGCTGCGACGGGGGAGGTTCAGGTTGGCTATCAGGAAAAGGTTCTTCACCGAGATGGCGGTGGCACACTGGAACAGGCTCCCCAGGGACGTAGTCACGGCACCGAGCCTGTCAGAGTTTAAGAAGTGTTTGGACTATGCTCTCAGTCATATGGTCTGAATTTTTGGGTAGACCTGTGTGGAGCCAGGAGTTGGACTCGATGATCCTTGTGGGTCCCTTCCAACTCGGAATATTCTATGATTCTATGATTCTAAAATTCACTGTCTCAGAAACCTAGACAGGTACAGCTTCCTGAATTGAAGCAATATTAGAAAGAATTGTGAGGTCTTGGATGAATGCCAGGTGGAACTTTAGTACAGTTTAAAGACACTCTTACTTTAAATAACTACATGTGAGATATGTAAGCAGTCATTTTTGACAGCAAAGGTCTAGGCAACATGGTCAAGCAAATCCAGGGATCTATTCAGCTAACCACATGTAGGTCCGTATTTTATGAAGATGTACATGTGTGTCCAGATAATGTAATTAGACTTTGTGTCACTGATCACCACCCTCTGGGCCCAGCCATTCAGCCAGTTTTCAATCCACCTCACTGTCTGCTCATCCAGCCCATGCATCAACAGCTTTTCTGAGGATCTTATTGGAGACAGGGTCAAAGGCCTTACTGAAGTCAAGATAGACAATATCCACTGCTCTGCTCTCATCTACTCAGCCAGTCATTTCATCATACAAGGCTACCAGGTTAGTCAAGCATGATTTCCCCTTGGTGAATCTATGCTGACTAGTCCAGATCACCTACATGATCTGCATGCACCTGGAAATGGTTTCCAGGATTAGCTGTTCCACCACCTTCCCAGGGATCAAGGTCAAGCTGAGAAATAGTTCCCTGGGCCCTCCTTCTTGCCCTTCTTGAAGACAGGAGTGACATTTGCTTTCCTCCAGTCTTTGGGCACTTCTCCTAGTTACCACGATCAATCAAAGATTATAGAGAGCGGCCTTGCAACAACATCAGCCATCTCCCTTAGCACTCATGACTGCATCCCATCAGTGCCCATGGATTTATGTACGTCCAGTTTGCTTAAGTATTCCCTGACCTGATCCTTTCCACCAAGGGTAAGTATTCCTTCATCTGGTCTCTAAGGCCTGGGATTCCTGAAGGCTGATCTTGCTAGTAAAAACTGAGGTGAAGAAGGCATTCAGCATCTCAGCTTTTTGTATGCCCTGTGTCACCAGGGCCCCTGCCCCATTCAGCATTGGGCCCACATTTTCCCTAGTCTTCCTTCTGCCATTTATGCATTTACAGAAGTCCTTCTTGCTGCCTTTGACATCCCTCATCAGATTTAGTTCCAGTTGGGCTTTGACTTTCACCAAAAGAGAGTGAGCCTCTGCATGCTCAGGCAGTATCTCTATATTCCTCCTGGATTATAAATCACAAAAAGGTGGATTACGTTTTATAGTTAGGACTCCTGAAACATAAATCCCCATTACGTTTTTCTGTATGCTCCCCCCTACTCGCCCCAACCAAAGATCTTTTTATGTCCAAGGATGACAATTGTATTTGTTTGTACTTTGTCTTTTTCCACACAGAATCTGAGTACAAGACCCAAAGTCTGCAACATGCAAATTAAAAACAAAACTTCAGAAGACTATGATGGTTGCAAAACAAGGAACAGCCATTAAGCCAATAAAAAAAAAAAAAAAGAGAGAGAAAAAAAAAGAAAAAAAGAGAAAAAAGAAAAAAAGAGAAAAAAAGAAGTACTTCACTCAGATGCAGTACTTGCTGATACATTAGATTTTGGTTTTCTTATGCAAAATAATTCTGTGGAATTTCTTTGGCATATGCTGGAGTAAATGTGTCCTAAACAATTAATTTTTCAAAGTATATCTTAAAAAGCAAAAAGGTTGGCAGTTATCTTGCTTACTATTTTTAGACTAGAATAGCACTCCACTGTTTTTTTGCCTTTGTTTTACTACAGTGCAATATAAGGGAATCTCAACTGAGGCTAGTACAATTCTCTCTAAAGCTCTTCAGTCATGTGAAATATTGAAACTATAATCTTGTATTGCTGTATGTAAATAAAAACAATGCCAATACAATCATTTTATCTGATATTGAATATTGTGTCTCCAGCTGCTCTGTCCTTCCAAACATGTACAAACACACCTGCAGTAAACTTCTCTAACCAGCTGTTTAGTGTTTTCATCTTCTGAGATAATCTTCAGTTTCAAGATCAGTGCTCTTCCAGACATTGCACCCAATTAATTTAAAAGTCTGCACTTTTCTCTCCCTCTTATTCCTCAGCTGAACCCAAGTGGTAAGTATATTTCTACATAACTGTTAGTGAAAGCAATCTTTAAATGAAGCTCCTGTAAGAACAGGCATACCACAATGAAAACTTTTTAGAAAGTTGCTCAGGAGTAAAGGATGACAGAGGTAATACGGTAGAAAGATGTTCACAATGATTCAAGTGAAGTCTTTAATAAAGGCAGCTTCATGACCAACTTAAGACAGTCCAAGAATGCCACTAAACAAGCAGTCATATCAGCCTCTTCTCTCTGGCCATAAATTCCTGTACCCTCTCATGCTGGATGAGTGCTTCACCACATGACTGCAAAAGAGTTAATGTTGACTGCAAGAACAAAGTCAAAAACATTTTTCAACAGCAAGAAAGCATCAGATTGACCCGAATTTTCAGAGAAGTTTCATTATTTGTCAACTTTCAAGCCAAAAAAATAGGTGAGAAGATTCTTAGGAAATCTTCGTGACCAACATTTATTTCTATTTTTGTTTGGGTTTGCTTTTCATTAGAAGTGCAAGCTCTAAGTGTATTAATTGCTTTTACCAGATTTAGCTCATTTCTCAGTTTGGATCAACTGACTGGAGTTCTGCTTTCTCTGCAATGACTTCCCCAGTGCCCACACATACAACTTAGTTGTGACAGGGGTCAGCAGATGGCACTATTACACATTTTTTTAGTACTATGCTTTTTCCTGGTAAATCTCTATTTTAACAGAAAGCTTTTCTGATTTGCTGTGTGGATGTGAAGTGCGCACACAAAAGAGAGGATCAACTTCATAAGAACAACTAAAGCACTGTACTGATAAGTCAGGCTGCAGTTTATGAAAAAACCTACCTGTACAACATCTAATAATTACCTCTGTTTCAAGGTTACTGTGTGCAGAACATAAATTATGCCTGACATATACCTAAACTCATACCATGCTTTCTCTCTAATAAGAAACAGACATGAAATCCCCAATAACTATCACTGCAATGAAGCAAGTCATAAATCAAACTCCAGCATTCCCCTATAAAGTGGAATATCTAGCAGACTCTTGAACTTTCATTAGGGAACACAAAAGCAAAGCTAAAGGTTACTTATTCACTTGCAATCATCCAATGCACCCCTTCCTTTCTATAAATTAACAAAGTAATTATCACATCAATCATCACAGCAGGATGATTTCAGCTTTTCCCCTGAATTATATTCAGGAAAGTCACTCTAACCAGAAGGAAAAAAAAAAAAAGAAAAAAGTTACCCTGAAAGATTTCTAATCTAAAAATAAATAAGAGCACAGGCTGAATAAACTCACAGTGAAAGTTTTGTTTTATTTTCTAAAGTGAGATGTCAAGCACTTATGCTGACTTCTGCACATGCACCATTTTCTGGAAGTCTATCTAGTTAAAATATTACATATATAGGTAATCAAAACAGTATCTTCAAAGTATTTTTTTTCTTGAGCTATATAACTCATTCTTGTTTACTATATGCATTCTGATCTTGAAATTTTAGGCTATTGAACTACTCTGAATGAATTCAGTTCTTCCATACTGCTAGTTTACTGCAAGATGCATGCAGTTTCTATTTAAGAAAAAGCCATTAAAAGTGTACTCTAATTCAATCCCATGTAAACAGAAATATAAATGCATTTTCTTGCTGTTTATGCAGCACCTTTTCCTGCAAGAAAGAAATAAATCAGAGGTGTTTGCACAAAGCAGAGCACTCTGAATGCCACCAGACCACAATTTCCTTCATCCTGGCTCTCAAAGCCCTCCACTCCTCCAACTAGCTTCATGCCTGTTCAGACTTCTGTAATCCCCATGACATTACCTGGGGTAATCATCTCTCCTCTACTGCTACATAATACTCAAAGGGAATTCAGAGTGGCAAAAGGGATTAAGTTACTGCTTCATAGCTTGCTTCAGTCTCAGAAACAGTCAGAAACTGGGGGTGGTTGGAACAATGATGCTTCGTTAGATGACAGCAGAGATTTCAGGATGATACTGATGTTAAAGCTGATGGTAATAGCTAGAATGACACCAGGATGAGGTGTGATTGTTGACTTGTGAAGGCCATGGCAAATTGCTAGCATGATATGTAACAACGTACTTCTCTGGGCTGACTGTGCTGCTCTCCATTCCCTATCCTCTCAAGTTTTCATTCCTGCTCTAATCATTAAAGAGGAACTTGCAGAAGCAGTAACTCTTTCAGGGGAGGCACCTTGTCAGGTTTAGCAATACAGTCTTTCTATTCTCCAGTTAGTGCTTTGTACTAGAGTGAGGAAGAAGTACATGGAAGTAAATGAACTGAGGACCACGTCCATGCAGAAGGTGTTTCTCTGTTTACGCTTCACTTAAATGTTGTAAAGACCTCACCAGTTAAACCTGGCTTGTCTGGCCAGAGTCATTGCACAGACACTCAAATCATCAACTTATGTTTGCATGCCTGCATGGAACTGTTACTCATTTTAACTGAGCAGACCACAGCTACACTAAGGTCAGTCAATTCAGATGATATTTTGAAGCCCACTGAATAATCTAATACATTTGATAATGCATTAACTTAAAATATAATTATATTTTAATATCAACTAGGTTTCTCAGTTCTCATGAGGTAAAAGCTAATATTCAGAACTGATCGTAATCAAAATAGTAATCTTCATCCTCTAAACCCTTTTTTAACCACCTCTTTTTGTCTGTACACTAAAGCGTACAATCGTTTCCTTCAAAACTTCAATAATTGTACAAAATTCACATAGACACCTTAAAGTATTTTGGATGCTAAGAACTTATAGCAAAATGATCAAATGCATCATGTGGTTTTAAAACTAAAGCCATACATTAGACAACGTATCTGAAGTAAATACATTAATCTATGCTTTAGTATAGTAAAATAAAATTTCACATAAAATATATCCATAAGTGATTTAGAAGGCAAACTTTCTAGTTCACATTTGAAATTGAAGCAGACATTTCAATCTCAAACATTTTCCAGAACAATGCATACTTTTCTAACTTCTATATTAGTATAATGTCTAAAAATTTCCAATAACTTAAAATTAGAAAAACTCTACCTATCTTCATCTAATGAAATTTTTGGATCAGACTTTGAGCAATTAAACATTCATAACTTTTCTCTTCAGTTTTATTTCAGTTCCCAACAACTACAGGAACTGTGTTGGCCAGTTCTTCTTTTATTTGTTTTTATTTTTATTTTTATTTTTATTTTTTTCTGATAGGATAAGGCCTTTCAAGAGTAATATAAATCTTTCACAAAGTATTTACTTGAATATTGGAATAAACTAACGGCATTCTCCTTTGGCCAAAATTTCAACTTTCAGTTCCAAATTCCTGAAAACAGTCTGTACCAATTATTTGAAGTGGACTTGCCTTTTTTTAATTTGGATGGAAAAAAAAAAGATTAAGATTAAGCTATTACAACATATAAGAGTTAACTGAATTTCAGAAGTAAAACAAGAGAGATAAATTTACTTATCTCACTTAAAGTCTTCTGCAGTTTCCCTTGGATTGATTAGTAATTTCATAGTCACTTGTTTTTCCTCATCTACTTAATCCAAGAACTAAAATTTATGTCTTTAATCAGCTATGATAGCTGAACTCCAAAATGAAGCTACAGCAGGGAAAAAAATAGTCTACAAAAAGTAGTCTCACTGCCCATTTTAACTGCTATCTAATAATGTCTATTATGGCTAATGTGAGAAGACTTTATGATTTCCGGCTTCAATAAAATGCATCTAGAATCAATATTTCTCTATAGACCCTTTATAAAATTTTGCATACTCCTGAAGATTTTGCGACTTGATGAAAACTATCATCTCTAGCTAATAACTATAATTTCTAGCTAATTAAATAACACAATTGAAATATGAATTCAAGAAAAATCTCAGAAAGGAGGGGAAAAAAATACCATCTCAGAGTACAAGACAGGAGGGAAGTGTTCTGTTTATTAAATACATCTGCATTTTTAGTTTTTTATTTCATCATGAAATTGGATTAAAAATAGATTTTCATAGCCAGATGCAGTATAAATCCTGAACTGAGATGCTTATTTGGCATAAAACATGAAAGATAAGGCTATTTCGTGACAATCTAAAGAAACAAAAGCTCAAAACAACTCAAATGAATGATTCAATCATAGATCTGAAAGTCAGAGTATGATTTAAAATTATATTTTTCTGTTTTGTGTTCTGTAACTATATTTCCAATTTTGTAATGTAGAATCAAGTATTTTAATTGTTTAAAACAAGCTTCTCATACTTTTATCTTTTTTCTTAGCAAGAGAAGTTTGGCAGGTACAGGCCATATTGCTCCTCAGGAAGTTAACACAACACTGAAGTGTTTGCTCTGTAAACAAGCATTATTTCCCAGTGCAGATCCTCTTCAGGACAAGATACAGATTTTTTTTATTTTTTTTTCCCCCATCCAGTGGCAATGGTCAGTGTTAGCATTTCTAAATGCAAAGTCAGTAGAAAGGTCCTCCCCAACTTTCCTTTGGTAAGCAAGAGACAGTGCAAAGACACATGGCAAAAACTCCTAATGGACAAAGCATCCAGTCAAGTGAATTTCCCTGTATTAGTCAGAACCTAAGTCAGTTAAAATATATATGAAATATCAAAGCAAAACTAATTGTTGACTCTTTTCTCTAAAAGGAAACACTACAAAAATGCTACCTCTAATGTATGGAGATGATGAGCACAATCTACCTCCTCCTCCACAAGGTGCAGATTTGTGCTAGATTGAAAACGAGTGATCTTACATAGTTGGCTCTCCTTTTATTTCTGCTAAAAATGCCCCTTTTTTTTAAAAAAAAAACAAAACATCAAAGCTTCTGTCCTGCAAGCCTTGCACAAAGCCTCAGCACCTTCCTAGGTCCTCCTCCTTTTTCCTCTCTCCCCGGACACCTACAATTTGTCCTTTCAGTAAGAAAGGGGACAGCAGACAGAAGCAGCTCATGCTTGCTTGCGACACCACAAGTCTGTTTCTGAGAAGACCTACAGATGCTGTGCCCTGAAGGATCATTATCAAGACTTCCAGCAGAGTAAGATGCCCTCTGTATAGAGTAGCACTGTAACTGCTCAAGTGACAGACAAATTCTATCAGCATACACTGTAACAGAATTTTCAGTTGTTCTTCCCTAGTATTTGCTGCAACAAAAGGATCCTTTCCATTGTTACGAATTAACAGCTCATATTTATGTGCTTAGTAAACACTTTGCTTTATTGCAATAGTTAAAAAAGGAGCTCTCATGAACTCAGACCACAAAAACTATGAACATGATAGAAAAATTATTCTTAATTTTTGAGAGCCTGGCCTACGTTTCAGCAAGAAGACAAGACAAAGAGAATGTCATGTCTGTAACTTACTCAAGACTAAAACAAGAAAAGTTTTCTAAGTCACATATCTAAGTCACTCTGTTCAATTCCTTGCATGTAAAACTGCTTAAATCTTTGAAAAAATTATTCAAATGTCTTCTAAATAAATAATGCTATAATTAAGTAGTGCACCTGAAGTTTTAGGGATAAATGTAACTAAACAGACAAAAGTAATTGGTTAACTGCCAAAGTCTGCTGAAGGTAAGCCAGCTCTTGACACAGACTCCCTTTAGGGATTAAGAGAAAAATTTTGAAAAATGTCTAACTTAATTTATTATTAAATTTATTACTATTTTGCTTATTACTATTAGTTCTTTTCAGAAGTTTGAATGAGCTGGTAAGATAGAAACAATAACCCCCTTTTCCCCACCTCACTTTTTAATATATAAATGAATAGGTAGATCAGGTTCATGAAGAACCAGAAAGTCAACTTAGTCACCAATCACCTGCACTATTTTAAGTTAGTTTTAAATGCAAAACTTATTTTGATGAACTGTAATCAAAACACTAAAAATTAAAAATATTTACCTATAAAATCAGTTCTAAAATACTAGGCTTTATGGCTCACAGACAGAAAGGCAGCATCAAGTTAAACTATAAGACTTTATTTGGAGGCAAACTGGAATATCCTGACACCTACCAAGTACCGAGCTCTCCTTTTCGAACCATAACTGAAAAAAGCACACAGTGGAGGAAGATACACTGTCTAAACACAATTAATATGATTCTGATGCTCTGAAAACATACACTTATTCCTCTAATATATTAGTTTGACTTAAAATAATTTTATGACCTAATTTCAAGAAGAGTTCTTGGAAGGGATTGGACATGTGTGGTCCATCCCCAAAGCCACCAAAAATCAGCATTTTCAGTAAAGTATAATAAATCACTAAATCATTATATTTAACTTGGCTCTGATTTCCTAAGTCACACAGTTAAATAAGATTCTAGGTTTACTTTTCAAAGCCATCAACATCTGAAAAAAGGGATGGGACCATTAGAATTCCCTGTGGTTTCTGTCTAGGGTTTTACTTAGCCTTAGTTCTGACAACTAATTGTAATAACTGATTTGATTTTTAGATGGAGGGAAAGAAAAAAAAAAAAAACAAACAACCACCACACTCCACATCTATTGTGAGAAAAGGAAGGAAACAAGCTAAAGCCCTAAAAATCAGGCCCAGATGATGCAGGTCCTATAAGGAGTCTTTACCAGTAGCAATATTGGAGAATTGTGGCCAACAATCATTACATCTCTGACTTGTATACAAAAGAAACAAAGCAATCTTTTCTCTATAGACACTATTAGCTCTTCTTATTTCTGCAATGAATATCCTAAAAGGCTAAAGACAAACTAGTCATTTAAGGAGGGAAATTAAATTTTAAAATATTTGAAAACAAAAATTATTCTTTTGTAAGATATAATGCCTGGTTGACAGCAGGCTCAACATGAGACAGCAGTGTGCCCTGGCAGCCAAGAGGACAAACTGCATTTTGGGTGCAGTAAACACAGCATAGCCAGCTGGTCAAACAAACATAGTGGTGATTCTCCCACTATATTTAGCATTGGCGTGGCCTCACCTTGAATATTGCATGCAGTTCTGAGCTCCACAATACAAAAAGGATGTTAAGGTACTTGAATGCCTCCAGAGGAAGGCAACAAGGCTGGTAAAAGGGCTGGAAGGCATGTCCTGTGAGGAGAGGCCGAGGACACTTGTGTTGCCCAGTCTGGAGGAAACGAGGCTCAGAGGCGACCCCATTGCTCTCTGCAACTCCCTGAGGAGGGGAGGCAGAGAGGGAGGTGCTGATCTCTGCTCCAATGGTCACCAATGACAGGACACCTGGGAACAGCACAAAGCTGCACCAGGGGAGGTTCAGACTGGACATGAGGAAAAATTTCTTTACTGTGAGGGTGGTCAGACACTGAACAGGCTTCCTAGAGAGGTGGTTGATGCCCCATGCCTGTCAGTATTCAGAAGGCATTTGGACAATGCTCTCATCAATATGCTTCAACTTCTGGTTAGCCCTGAAGTGGTCAGGCAGTTGGACTAGATGATCTTCATTAGGTCCCTTCCAACTGAAGTCTTCTATTCCATTCTAATTTTCATGTTTTGGGAAACTGCTATAATGACTGTTCAAACTACCACTTCCTTTGACCTAGAAATATTTATTGTTTGAATTATTTAAATGAATATTACTAATTAGTTTTGTGGTAGACAGACATGAAAACTTTGACAAACCAAGACCTCAGCAGCATCCATTTACTGTGACAGACCTCATCTCAGAAAAGTTATTTCTTAGCTTAATTTATTTTTTCCCCTTATAAATCAGACAAAACTGACTTTCCTCTGTGTGCAAAAGGGGGGTGACTGCATTCAACTAAACTTAGACGTTCTTGACTCTTCTGGAAGGCCTCCAGCTACCTCACAACATGGTTATTCCATATTTGTTTCAGCCTGTTTCCACTGTATATCCCACCACTGCTCTGGGAATAGGCTGACCAGATACCCTTCTGCTTTTTAGGTCCTTCTGGGAACAATTTTTCAGTATGAGAGAGCAATTCACAAACCGAAGAGCATCCATGTTGCCCTATGCGACTTTGTAGGCCACCGCAGACATTGTTTCTGTGGACTGCCTTCTCTGGAGTACATATAACCCTTGGGAAATAACCTTTTGATACACACACAGACATTTCCAAAGCAAATTCCAGAAGTACTATTAAGTCAAAGAAAAGGAGATGTAAACATTTGAGATAAAGGATCAGAACAGAGCTTTCAAGCATGATTACCATCAACAAGCTTCCTGTTTGCTTTCTATCATGAGTGAAGACTTCATTTTTGCAAATAGTGTTATCAGTGAAGCAGACTATTCTCTTTGATAGCTCTCAATAGAACATCCATGACAGAAGGAACAACGTTCAGAGCAACCTTTGACATTGTCTGTATTATGAAGGATTTAATTAAAAAAAGATGCATCATAGCATTCAAGAACTCCAGAATCACAAGGGTCTAGACATAATGCAAGATCATTATCAAAACAGAAGAAATCTGCTAATAAGTGTGTGTTAGCTCTGTATACAAAATAGGGATTAACCTATTTTCTCTATGTACCATCTGGATGCTCAGCAAATGAAAATGTCTCTTTTCACCTGCTGCAGCATTTAGACAATCATATTTTGCTCAGATCTGCATTAGATATGTTGAACTTCATAACCCAGTGCATTAAAACCCAGAGCTATTCTGCACTTGTCATATTCCAGGATACTAACTTCAATCCCCTACTTTGCTCAAGAGGTGAGCATTACAAGAGTCAAAACCTTATAAAAAATATTAATCACATATATTGTAGAAACAAATACAGAACGAAAAGGATCAAGAGACAGACTACATAGCTTACAGTGTTTTTTGTTTGTTTGGTTGGTTATTTTGTTTATGTTCAGTTTTTAGCTAACACAAAACTTCATGAGGTAAATGGCCCAAATCAAGATCCACATTTCAAGAAACTGTGAAGTCTAACAGCAGCTTTAAAGATAACCACCAAAGAATTCTGCAAGGTTTGCAGAATAATTTATGTTAATCTGTAAGTGCCAGCACAGAATTTAACAGTATTCTAGCATAAATACTGCCACAAAACAAACAACAAAAATCTTTTGGTATTATTTGATTGTATTTCTTTTTCAACTAAGCTCCATACAGGAGGTGCTAACCACTAAATTGCCTCTCTTTCAAAAAGAAAAGTTACCATGGATGAGCTTCACTGTCAGTGAAGAAGAGCTGATATCCATAAAAAACATCACAGCACCTACCTCTGCTAAAATTTTTTGAGGTACACTAAAGACCATGTGAGCAATTACAACATCTTTTGTGTTGAATTTGGAATTCAAAAAGTGTCCCACAAGGACTTAGGTTTCAATTACTGTCCATTCTATACAAGAAAAGGAAAAATGCAACTGCTGCAGCAGAACAGAATCTTCTCTGCTGGCCATAATTGTAAAGATCCTCTTTCAAACTCCCGTGAACTTCAAATATGTTATTCAGGTGATAAGCATCTTTCACAATCTTGCCAGCATTTGTACAGAAATAATCTGTTACAGCCGAAAGCCTATCACAGTTGGCAAGCTTATGAAGCATAGAGTTGCTATCAGATAAAGACTCCCCACCAGATTAAAACTGTTCTAAGCTGTTGTGTTTACAAGACTGCTGTTGTGCTTACTACCTATGTTATGACATAGGTAGAACCTAGATGTGTCTCCTGAGCACTGTTCATTAAAAGAAGTTATGCCCTATCTTCATACCCTCAGTAAATGAGGTGGTAAAACAAGTTAAAAATGATTAAATCCTTCAACAAGTTAGCTATATAACCATCAAAGCACAGATAAATGCCCAGCTATAATGAATGAGATGCACGACCAGGATGAAAGACACATAAATACCCATGCAGCTCCTGCACAAGAAACTGAAGATGCCACGAACATCTAGCCAAAAAAGTAATTGAAAGGACTTAACTGAAAAATAGCTTGACTGAGTACAACTTATCTGATAGCTCTTTTGAACCTCTGCAAACAAGCAGTAATTGAGCACCTAGATGATAGAAAAGATAGACCTCCTTGACCAGAAGCACTCTATGCTTCTGGAGGAAATGTTCTTCAGATAAAGGTGGCAGAGGCAAAACAGCTCATCCATTAAAAGGTACAGTGAATAGTGTGTTAAAGAGTGCTTACCCTCCCCCAAATGGAAAACCATATTCAACTAAGAAAAGACTATTAGCTTTACTGATACTGCAATGTGAGTTGTGCTACCACACTGCTCACCATAATACTCAAATAGCTGCAGTAGGAGTGACTGTTTAGGTATCCATAATTTGAAATGTGACCCTTGGCAGAGGAAGGGGGAAACTCAATCAAAGTATTAGGAGTTGATGCAAATTTTTCCATCAGTGGCATTCTTATCTGAACACTGTAAATAAAATGTATTATTATCTGCATTTTATCCAATCAGCATTATCAGTCTGTTGTAAAAACATTTACAGAAATTAGGATGTACACATACCCTGTGTATGCATGACCGTACAAACATATGAGAAAGGTGAAGTAATCCATTTGTTGAATTATTAGCTTTAGAATTTGATTTAAACTGCTTACTAAAAAAACCAACCAAACAAACAAAAAGATGATAACAACCCACTCTACATCCACTTATAAAGAAAATTTCTAAGCTGACTTGACTGTAATGGATGACAAAAGTTCCAACAGAAATGAACAAACCAAGACTTCAAGTCTCTTTAGTAACACTGATACATTTCACCTAACAGAAGCGTATATATTCCCAGACAACAGACAACTTGGTCATTCCAAGTCTAGTTGGTCCTTTAGAACCAAAGGCTAAAGTTCCGTTAACATTAAATACACACTATTGGGGTTGTATTGGACGATATTTTCAAATATTAAGGTACTATCTTGGCTTCACCTAATGTGGTCTTATTTTAAAGTAAATGGACAAACCAGACAAAGAAGTTATACAACAGCAAACAACAAATGACTACCATCCACAATTGAATACAGTAAAATGTTATCTTTTAATGACATGTTAACTAAACAGCAACTAAAACAAATTTCTGGCCTGTGTTTAGCAGGTCCATTTCATTTTAGATTAACATATTGATTGTCTAGACATAAGACATACTGCCTAAATCGGACTGCATGCAAATGATATCAGATTATTTATTCATTTATTAAACTAGCCAGATCTCTAAAGTGCTCTATAATTGTAAAAATCCAGCTCATAAAAAGCCCCAAACCCCACTATTTATATTGTATGTTTTATAGACCTCTCCATCAATGAACAGATCACTATGTAGTAGAAACTCGGCAGTGTCCCTGTGGGATCTCTCTGCTCTGACATGTGTTGCCCATAGGCTGCAGCCCCTCAGAAGCATCTCTGTTCCAGCTGGGTTACCCATGGGACACAATCTCCTCAGGAGTATACATAGCTGAGGACAAACTGTTATACATATACTTGAGGCAAAAGTTTACTTTTGCAATTTTTAGCAAAACTGGGATGCTTAACAGATGCAGATCTCAAAACATGAGATCCACTTTAGATCTAGAAATGGTTTCATAAGAAGTATGATTTCAAATATACATTCTCAAGCTGTATATTATTAACCACACATACTTTAAGAAGCACACGCTTCCAGATCTGGTGAAAAAGAGAAAAAAGTCATCTTTACTCAGTTGTACAGTGTAGTTCTAAATGTTTCAGTCAAAAGAATGAACAGTAAGCTTGTAAAATGCTTTTAAGTAAACTTCTCCAAACAAATATGATAATCGTGACAATTAAGTCAAATCGATTGCTTTCAGAAATGATCAGGAAGTACAAGGACATCTGCTTCAATGTAAAATCTGGAAAAAATGTATAGATATATGAACTAGTGGAAATCTTTATGCTTTTTAAATACCACACTCAATTATCTCTCTTTTTTTTTCCTTAATCTTTGCCTTGAAATTTAATTAATTTTTATTCAGGTTCTGTAAAAGCCAGATATCCTTGCTTTCAAAAATCAAATTCCCCAATGCAAACATGGCTTCTCCACATTGGGAAGTTCTTACTGCTCACTTCTAACTTTTTGCAAAGGAAGTGTTACTTTTTTTGTAAATGAAGTGTGGTTCAAATAACCCTAGGGCACTTTTCAATTAACTAGTCAAAATCTGCAAGTCAGTATAAACAAATAATTTACAAATAAAAAAAAGACTTTCAAATAATTGCAGCATTTTTTGTGTTAAAAATGATCTCAAACAAACAAACAACCTTTTACCAACAGTCTACTTGCAAATTTCTTGTATTAGTTTTTGACAAGAGCCACAGTTAATGCATGAGTTTGTCCCACAGAAGGAGAGAAGGATTCTGAAGAACGGTTTTCAGTCCATAGTGAAGTCTCAAATGGCTGAAAATAGGAAAATTCAGTCTGTACTTCAGTATTACTCCTAGCACCTCTTTGTGACATCAAACTCGTATCAGCATCCACTAGTAACTCATATCCAGATAATTAAGCAAGCAGATGAACTTGCCTTTGTCTTGCTAGATGAATGTCAGGGCACTGTTTTCAGTGCCTAAAAGGCAAATGCCACAAGCACATCATATCTGACCTTCCATTTCCCATACTGCTTTCTCACAGTATTACAATCAAAATTAAAGATTTGGCATTTATCTTTATATATATCCTTTATAACGATAAGGATATATATATATCTTTTAAAAGATCCTTTATATAAGATCTTAAGGTTTTCTTCTTTGATTGTTAAAAGATCTCCTTCAACTCTGTGCTTAAAGTTGACAATTTACTTTGAAGAAAAAAAAAAAAGTTTTTTCCCCTTATTGTATTACAAACAGATTTCTGTAACAGCCAGTTCAAGGCCAATGTTTGTCATCAGAACCGAGGTTCAATAATCTTCCCAATTTTCACACCAAGACATGCCTCTGACTTGATCTTATTTAACAGCCAAGCTGTTTCTTAGCAAGCCCAAAACAACCCTAACATTGCACAGATTTGTCTCCTTGGAAAACAAATGAGCCATGGCACAGAACAACTGTCTTCTTTGTTTCAGGGACAGCAACAGTTAAGTTCTTCTAGTACAGGTTCCCATTCAGGTCAATGTTTCATTAACCAGTTTGGACATCCTGCTCTAATTTGAAACAGTCCAGAGAAAAGGGGGAATACTATTTATAAATAGGCTGGTTTACATAATTTGATAGGCCTTTAAGTAAAGCTTCAAACCTTATCTCCTGCTCTACAGCGAAGCTGGAAAGAAATCTGTATTTCTAGCAGACCATTGTGGTTTCCCTCCAATTTCTTACATCTGATACAAGAAGCTGAGGAAGCAAAGAGCTGCTGTGCCATGATGATGCGCTAGGCATGCTGGAAGTGTACTGCTGTGGTAGGAGAACAGGATTAGCATGTTAAGAAGAAAGCAAACAGAGAAATACGTCACATCAATGTACAGCCATATAAGAAAAGGAATATTGGAAGTAAATTCAGATCATCAGCATCAGCAGGACTATAAGAGAACCATACATTAATATTACCACTGCGAGAGAGAAACCAAAAATATTATTTCTCCTTTCCCTCTCACCTCCCTCTCAGAGGAATTTAATTAAAGTTTTAATTAGAGCCTGAGGCCAGAATAAAGAGTCTTCCTACTGAAAAAGTTTGTAAGAACTGCTGTACTAGGTCAGCCAAAAAAAAAGAAAAAAAGCTATCTAGAAAAATATCTGGGTATAAACAATAGCCTGTAAAAGATATCATGCTACAAACATAAGGGTAGGGTATGCATAAACCTCACTTGCCCCAGTTTTTCCCCCTATAACCTCCAGCATTTTCTTCACAGACTTCTTGAGCTAGTGGGGATATACTTTTATATAATAGCTTCTGCTACAAATCCCATAGCCAGTTGTTTCGCAACTTAACTACACATTGTGTTGAGAAGCATCTTACTTTGTTTTGACTGTTCTCTACTTGTTAGATAATATAACTCCTAGTTAGGAAGCAACAGCAAATCTGTTCACGTCTCCATACCATTATTTCAAGCAGAACTGTACCCTGTTGGTGTGCCATTCTATTCTTTCTTCCAATTCCGTTCATAATGATTCCTAAAAACTTCCCTTTTTGTGACTGAGGACTGAGCTAACATTTTCACTAATCTATTTCAATTACAAGGTTTCATTCTCTGAGTAGTAACAATCAACTTAAGGACCATAGATTTATATGTAAAATAAGGATTAATCCCTCTCTCCATATACATAATTGCATTGAACTGAACTGCCATTTTATCAGTTGGATTTTTTTTAATTATCCTGAATTACCCTGTAGTGTCTGCAAACCTTGACATCTCATTATTCATTCCTTTTCTAAATGATTTATGAATATATTAAGAGCACAGGCCTCAGTTCAGATCTTTATGGGATTCCTTTGGTGACCCCCCTTCACTATGAAAACAGAACATTTATTTTTGTCCTTTTCACTGCAGATTTTAACCAGTTTTTACACATGCAAGAAACTCTTCTCTTGTACCATGGCAACTCAAGTTCTTTTAGGAGCCTTTGGTGAAAAACCTTGCCAAATACTCTGGATGTTATCAACTTTTCATATACTAGTTTCTTTCAGAAAATGCTGATAGGTTTGTGAGGCCTAATAATCCTCAACAAAAAACACACTGAAGTGTTCCCAGTATTTACCCACATGCTGGCAATTTCTATTCTGAATTGTGATTTCCACCTGTACCAGTACACGCATCAGATGTGCTGATGTACACTTTCCTGATCTCCTCCATTGTCACGATTGTACCATACAATTTATTCATTCATACTTGAATTCCTTACAAATGCTGGATGAAGCTCATCTAGGCTTGCTCATTAGTTACTTTTTCACAGGAGACAAAAAGGTTTCCTGCTAGGGTCAGCAGAGTGGGATCAAGTAGCAAAACAGCCAAATACAGAAGAAAGGTCACGTGCTGCTGGACACACTCCCGAGTCATGCAGCAAGGGACAGACTCTGCCAGTCCCACCAGATTCACAGTCCCACTGCCGACAGTCCTCAGTAAAACACATTTACTCTTAATAGAATCATCTTGACATTGCATTAATGCTGCTACCAAATCAGAGATGTGCAAAGACTTCAAGATCAGGGTCGAGAAATCCCTTTATTTTTAAGGTAATGGTTCAAATAAGGGGTTCTTTTCCCATTTGGTTGACCCCCCAGGGGAGAAAATGCACACAATTTACACTTATCACACTGCTCAGGGAATGCTGGAAGGCATGTACATGCTCTGCACCGAATACAGCTCAGGAACAGAGTAGGGTTATATAAGAAACAGCTCCCTCAAAAAAAAAAAAAAAAAAGACTACAGCCACAATCAGAGCTGGAATAAGGTCCATGATTTTATTTGCATGTTTGTTTCCCAACAATTCAAATTTCTTTTATACTGAAGCACATTGTAGGACACGGTAGGACATGCCCTACTTTACTTAGCAACACAAGAACAGACAGAGATTTCCCAAAATGAAACCACAAATTCTCTTTATAAAAACTAAGTATACTAGGTTAATATACAGGTCACTGTGGGTATAAAAAAAAATTTAAAAAAACCTTTATATTCCCTCCTTCTCCCTTTCCCTAAGATACTCATTAAGTAACAGATGTTGCACTCATCTATCAGAAAGTGGAAACCGCAGACAGTGAAGATTGTATCTGTCACCGGTTACCGTACAGGAGGACATTATAGTCTTTGTTTGGAGTACTTCCAATCTGATTTTGTGATGTCATGCTGCATCTAGCAGACTGCAGGCAACACTGAAACACCAGATTGCTGCTGAAGAATTATCAAGTCTGAGTATCATGGTAGTTACGTCTGTTCAGTTCATATGGCATTTCATAGTCTTTACTTTTTTTTGACCAATGACTCAAAAAGTCACTGTTAAACCTCTTTACTGCAAACATTTTAAGTTTATCTCTACTCAGAAGTAAGTCTGTTTTAACTCTTTAAAAATCACGTTCCCTATCCTAACACTAAAGTGAAGAAAAAGTTATCAAATAGAATATGATACTTCTCAGGAGTTTGAAAATCAATCTCCTTGGAGAGTAAGCTTCAGATCATGTACCTAAATATATGATTATATAGACATACTGAAATATACAGATTTTGTCTTCAGACACTGTAATAGCCACAGTATTGAGTACTTGAACACAGTTGGCTTACTATATGTAACTTATGTAACTTTTATATAACTTTATTAACTGTAAATTGCAACACTCATGAATACATAAATCATATACCTTCCTAACATGAACTCTTTTAAGTCGATTTTTTTTTCTTCTAACTGCTAGTCCAATAAGATGATACCTACCTCTCACATCAATACCCAGGGTGACCTTACGCAAATCTTACCACACTAAGTAGGTAAATTAAATCTTAACAAGCTGTTTCAGTTGCAGTTTTTATGTCGACATATCTGACTTTCTTTCAGCTTCGCACCATTACAATAACAATACTAATACTTCATCTCAGAGGAATGTTTAGATGTTATTGTGATGTTCTGAAACATACTGTAGTAATAAGAGACAATACACATAATTCACCTCCTCTTCATCTTTTTAAATTCAGGGGGCTAAAGATATTCATCTTTTATGTTCATTACATTAAAGCTACTACAGCAATGCAAAACTACTTCGGCACAATTCCTCAGGATTGCTTTCACTTATATTTCTAATTTTTACACTACCCATACCTGTGCTTTGACTTCTTGCTCCCCCACCAAACCTCCCGCCCCTCCAAAAACAACCCTTATTTACTCAATTTTTATTGCCAGTTTTATTACTAAACTGTTAGTTAATTGATAAGAAATAAGGAAAATGAAAATAAAAATTAATGAGTACAAAAAAATCTGAAAAGAAAGGCAAAGGCACAGATAAAATGCTGCTCTTTGTGGAGGAACTGAACAGAAGTAAATAATCCATACAGCCTTCAACTATAGGTTGATCACGTTTCTAACAGGAAATCTTTAATAATCTGCTCAGTAAACTAAAATCCTTGTTCAAACACCTTACTTCCAAGCAAATATAATTTCACATTTAATTTACCCTCATTCATGTCTGGTGAAGAAGCCAAATGTTTTTGTGGCTGCCTTATCTTCAAAATATAACTTCACAAACAAAGACATCTGTTTTTTAATCTTTAGTTTAAAAACTGACACAGAGTCAGACTCTGGACATGGTGACTATTTTCCCTTGTCTTTTTTAATGACATAAGCAGTTCTTGGTGCATTCTAGTGGTATCACCAACAGCAAAAAAAGTAATTTTCCCCTGCAAAATAAATACAAGTTAAAATATTAAAGGTACTCAACATTTTATCTGACTAAGCTACTGTTTTTATTCAGTACAACATCGTTTTAAGCAGTTGACAGATCTAGTTCTTCCTCATCTTAATCATTTTAAAGTTCATTAAGTATGTGCGTACAAGATCTAGCAATAAAGATTTTTTTTTGATAAGTTGAAAAATTTGTCAACCACCACTATGTGAACAAAACCCTGGACCTCATCAGGCTGCAGTGGCAAGAGCAGGGCATGCAGTGTGCGACAATATTAAGTGGTTGTAGGAAGATGCAGAAAGATGACTGACGCAGTATGATAGAAGGATGGTGGTGTAATAAATATGTTGCTGTCCAGTGCTGCAAGGTCCTAATGCTCCACTGCTGTAAATGTTGTTGGACTTTGAGCCTGCAGGATTGCTTCTTAAGAGAAGCCAAAGGCAATGTTTCCACCTTTGCAGATTTAGATAATGTACGGACCTTGCAGGCCCCACCTAACCTTTTTCTTCCCCTACACTAAAACATCACAGAAATATCAAGAAAGCAATGCCAACCCTGAAGGTAAGGCAAGTTTACTACAACCAAAGAAGCTAGAAAGAACCCAAAATGCAAAGAAAGCCTTCCTCCCTTCTAAACTCTGTGAGAGGAGGTGCACTGACTTGATTGCTGAGTATAGTTCACAAGCACGTTCCAGAAGTTAATGCCACAGGCTTCTTTATCATAAGCGGGAATGTACAAAAAACACTTGAAGAAACACATCCTAGTTTAAATCTTCTTGAAGGCAGTTCTTACACTCAAGTCAATAGGTAGAAATATTCTTTCATAAGAGTCTTGAGAAATATTTCAGAAATGGTCCAAAAAGACATGCATAAATTAGAAATTTTTCAATAAAATACCAGCTCAGCAACTGACTTTTCAGCAACTGAACTTGCACAAATTAAGTGGGAATGCAGTTCACATAGCTTTTAGCATTTATGTTCAGCATACCTTCCTAAAGTGCCTGCAGCAAAATAAATAATAAAAATAAAAAATTATACAGAACACAGCTTACTTGTTAAAAACACTGGATTAGGAAAATTAAGTTTGCTACTTTTACAAATTTATCAGTCTTAGTTATGCAGCCAAAGGTTTTGAATGTATGTAATTCACTCTGTAAACATAGATAAGTCATTTATATGACATTTTAAGACAATCATTCCGAACCCTAGATGAGTCTTGCTGGATATGCAGAGTTAAGCTCGAGCTAACTTCTAAAAAAGGCCATTGTTTGCAGTTGTTGAATTGGGAAACCTTACTAAAAGGAAATGAAAAGAGGAGAAAAGTGAAAGATAAACATTAAAGGCACAAGCAGCATTTTTTAAATCTATATAAATCAGGTATAGTACAACTATATACAACTATTTTACTCCTTCAACCAGGTTGTTAGATACATAACTAAGCAGGTAACAGGCTATACATTCTGTCTCTCACGCTCTCGCTCTCTCAGTTCAACCATAAGAAGAGGGAGTTGATATTAAGGTAAATTATGGAACTTCCAACAACACTAAAACCACACTTTGAAACAATGATGCTGACTTATCTGCTTCACTGTCTAGTTTCTTGAGGAGCCTTCCATGTCTTATTTTGTTTTACTAAATATAATTATCATATCACATAGGCTACAGAAATTTTGAAATAAAATAGTCATGTAGTGATTAACATAAAAATGTTATCTGTACCTTGCAGAAATATGTATTTAGTCCCAATACATTAAATACCTTACAACTATATTACTTACAAATACATTACACTTTGCAAGGTACATTTTGAGCTATTTTGCAAGGTGTAAATACCACATAGAAGATTAATGCATATTAGCTTTCAATTTCAACAACTGTGGTGGTTTTACCCACCTGAGCAGCCGAACTCCACCACAACCACTCTCTCACTCCCCCTCCTCAAAGGAACAGGGGGAGAAAATACGATGGACAAGGGCTTAAGGGTTGAGATAAGGACAAGGCGGTTGCTCACTAATTACCGTCACGGGCAAAACAAACTCAGCGTAGGGAGATTAATATAATTTATTACTATCACTAGCAGAGTAGAGCAGTGAGAAACTAAAAGCAAACTAAAAACACCTTCCCCCCACCCACCCTCTGCTACCTC
>VXAL01008321.1:196201-210252 GCA_013399475.1 Chauna torquata | reverse complement strand
ACATAAAAAAAAAAAAAAAAAACCACTAGAAGAACTGAATTACAGTTTAAAGGAAACATTGCTGAGTACGGTCTACTGAATCCATGGCACAGTCCAAAATCCCAGCTGTGTTATTGTGCTAGTTATTTAAACGTTTTTTGGGGGAAACTTGTAGTCATGAACACAGCAAGGACTGCATTCAGCTACTGAACTGTTACTGCACCGACTAACTATACATACTAAAATAGTAAAAAGCCCTACCTAGCACTAAACTGGAGGTTTGAGGTGAAAGTTACATTACAGTGAAAAGAGGAGAGAGAAAAATGTGGTAGGAAGGTGTGCATTTTAAACTCAGACAAGGTAGTTTCTTTAGGAAAACCTAGCGACTGTGCCAATTCAGAAAATATTCAGAAGAACCAAGAAACTGCAGTTTCTTTCCTAAACTTAAAAAACTAAAGTGCATATGTAGCACAGGCGTATGTCTCCTTTAAATCAGGATATTAAGGAAGTATTTACATACATAGTCACAGGTAGAAGCATAGGGAACAAAGGGTGCCTAGTTTCTTTTCCACCCATCTCACGTACTCATTTAAGAGAGGTGATACAAGTTTTAATAGCATAGCCTTTATTGATGACACTGGAAAGAAGATGTTTTAAAGCAACTAGTTTTCCGTAAACAGGAAAAGAAATTTTGCTTGCTATGATGTAATTACATAAAATCTGCATAAGTCACTAATATGAAAAAAAAAATTGCATACTTGGTAACGCAGTGCCATCAAGAATTCCTAAGTAACTGTATTTTCAATAGAAAAGGGAAAAATAAAACAGATTTGCATGGACAGAAGTCAATAGCATAAAACAATCAGATGCTATAAGGAATTCTGATGATTTGTGAGCTCAGTTCTTGAGGATGGCTAAAGAAATAGATCCTAGCAGGATCAAACCACATATATTTACACTCACAGTGTAAAAGTAATATTGAAATATGCATTTTCATTACTGTTCTAGAAGTTAATGAAGCCAAGAAACTAAATTTAAACCTCAGATGTTCACATTTGTAACAAAATTCTTCTTGCATCCTGCATAATTAAGGCAAAGTATGTTATCTTTTGAAAATACCTTGTATATAGTTTCTGCATAAAAATATGAAATAAAAATAAAACTATATATATATTTAATCGAACACTGTTATGTATGGTCCAGCAGAATAAGGCACAAAAAGTAAATAAAATGCAAAAGCATATATAAAAGTTAATGTGTTATTCTGAATTCAGAAATGAATTAGCAAAATTCAAGTAGTTCTGAATATGCTCATTTCTTGCAGTAGGAATATAGACTTCATATAGATATTTCATGCTAGGTCTGATGTAAAAAGATTCATCATGTAAGCACAAACTATCAGAATTAGGTCATTTGTACAGTGACTACATTTAGAAATACGATACTTTTCAAACCATCTGAAACAAGGCTCCTTAATGAGACTATTTGACCTGAAATCTAAGCATGATTTTTTCCATGAAGTGAGGTATGTTTGGTTTCTTGCCCCAGTCACTTGAAGTTTTGTATGCATGCTTAATTTGCATGTCAATACTTTCATTAATATAAATGACATTACATGCCCATAACGTTGGACACATTTGCAAAGTGTGTCTTTGCAGGTATTCACAAGCATATTTTCTCTCTATCTAAAATTCCTCAGAGCTTACTGTGCACAATGGCCTACTTGCATCAGTTCAACTGCATCATCAGGGTCAGAAACCTTTAAGGTGAGCTGATATTTAATTTAGTCTGTAAGTGTAGTCTATCAACGAATAAGTATACATGTACATGTATAGAGAATGGAAAATTTCAAGATACTTTGATTTCATAAAAGGCATGCATCATAATCTTGTCTGATGGCAGCCTCAAAGTCCCCCCCAAGTAATATGGATAACATTTTCATAAAGAAAGGGGAGAGCAGATAAGTCTTCACTTTCTTCCCAAAGTTTCAGCTAGTTTCTTCAGTCTTTTCTTCAGCTCTAGAGGAAACTTCTCATAGCACTTTTTGCAGACAGGCTTCATATCAAACTCAACAAATTTATTCCTAAAATGACAATGCAAAAAAAACCAAAGTTTTAGCGTCAGGGGTATTGAAAAAAATGAGTATCTTATTAAATGTGCACAGACAAAAAAAATACAACTGCAGTTTATACATATCTACAAAGTTACTGTCACAAGGTTATATACATTGTAGACAGTAATTACAATACTCTTAGTTACGCAGTCTTTACCCAAATGTCCATGTTTATTAACTGTGTCACCTAAAAGGCCTTTCAAACCTCTTGTAGAACTAAGCAGACTAAACATAAGATAATGGAATAACAATATTTAAGTTGCAGTTGTGTGAAAAATATTTTGGTTCCGATTGCCATGAATACATGCAAAAATGTTAAATAAAAGCATCCTTAGCACTGACCAAAGAAGAAAGGAGCAGAAGTGGTGGTGAGAAGGAAAAAAAAGTTTACAAACAGATTGGCTTTTTCTTTTTCTGCTTCTCTTTATCCTTTGCTTCACGTTCCCGTTTGGCAAGCCGTCGCTTAAATTCATCTGGCATTTTCTCATAACAGTGTTTGCAGACAGGTTTTAAATCAATTTCAACAAACTTATCCCTTTAGAGTTAAAGAGAAAAAGTAAAGAACAGAAAAGGAGAAGAGTTAGGAAGACTTAGCTAAAGGAAGAACTGAACAGACAGCTGAAAGAGATGTAAATTAGTAAATGGAGCAAGAGGAAGAAACGCATGTATTTTCTCAGTGCTGTTCATATGTTTTTTGTACCATAACAGTTAAACTACAGCAACATCTACTCTTTAAAGATAGCCACTGATATGTTTTGAAGGCATCGTACCTATCGATAAACTTACTTGAGTGTTAGCTTAGTGTTGCAAGTTGAACAAGCGAAACAGTTCACACACCATGCCTTATTCAGAGCAGACACAACTAGAGCAAGGGGAAAAAAAAGAAAAGGAAATTATTACAAGCATTACAAGAAGAAAAATAAAAAAATTTTCACCTCATATGTTCATGAGACATGAAGAACATTCACTTCATTCTTGTATCAAGTATTAAGGACCATGACAATAACATGGCGAGACTAGGAAGGCACATGTGAATAATGCATAGCGGGACTGTGAAGCATTGATACAGCTGTTTCTGGGGGACACATACAACTCCATGTTCGCCAGCAAGACCAGTTCAACGTATTTCTGACTCCTGTTGTTTGCTTCCACCTCATCTCATAGCATGCTGACCTCAGGCAACTGTTTTATGAGGCCATGTTTCAAACATGACCAGGAGACTTTTTCAGCTGAAAAGCAATCCAGTGGAAGGGTGTTTATGTTTTCATTCTGTTTCATTTCCTAGATCCTGCTCAGACTGCAGTGCCGTCAACTGTAGCACTTGCCTGGTCAAAGAAAGTAACGTGAAGCCAGCAATGAGGACGCTGCTGGTAAATCAGTGCTACCAAGGTGAAAAAAGTTATGGACTCACGGGATAAATCACTTGATTGAGACAAACACGGATATATTTTTATTCTTTGTTTTGGAGAGAAAGTATTTTCTCCTTGTTCTGTATCTCAATTTTCTGTTCCTCCTCTCTTTCAGTATACCTTCGCACCTTTCCCTGTCAAAATTTGCTTCTGTTTTTAACCTAAGTTAGAGGAGCCAGGACAATGCTTTTCTCCTAAAATGCAACATTTCATCAGTAGCAAACAGAACAAGAACATTGTCATGCAAAACTTTTTTCCTGCACTATGGGGCAAGCACATCCACAGAAGCATATAGTTATTCCACTGCTTGCCAAAATAATACTAGGCAGATGAAAGTCTTCGCTTACAAGCAACCTCTCTAATACAGTCATAGACACCCTACTGAAAATCTGCTGCCGCAGACGTCTGTTTCACCAGAGAGAAAGAGGAAGAAAAATACTGGATACTCATCATTTGTGACAGCAGTGTCAAATTTGTGTGCAGAAACGAAAGAAGAAATATCAAATAATTGAAGATGTACAATGAAAATAAGGAAAGTATTGCATTACAATCTGTTCAGTTCAGTGACTGAAACGTACAATATGGGAGTCAGATTATATGGTGTAACATAAGAAACATACATAGATGCGGTGATCAGACAAGGCTGCATTTATTCATTCACTTCAAGTCCCAGTTCTCTTCATTCAGGATTTCAGTGAAGAGGAGGATATAGCTTCCTCCAAAGCCTTCTGGATTGTCGTTCTGCAGGTACAGTCCAGTCCCGAAAATGTGGCGAAAGCACATCTCTGGAATGTGGGTCTCACCCTATATTTACATGACTATGAACTACTTTATGGCTCCTTTTACACACTAGAGGCTTCCTCCCACTTTGTTAATGGCTTTGGCTTAGGTGAGGCTAGCATTGGTATTATAGTGTTTACTTCAGGCAGGTGTAACTAGGCACAGAATAATGTGGCATTATTGCAGGTAGAATGATTTGCCTTTTAGCATTTTATCATAGCTGGTTGTCCAAAAAGCCTCCAAAACAATCCCATCCCCCAAATTAAAACACTTGCTTCCAGTTATGCCTTCCCAGGACAGATCTTTTAAGTGTGATTCCTTCCTGGTTTTGTGAAATTACGATCAACTTAGATTTTCAAAAGATAGGTGCCTGTGATAGATAGGTAGATATCTCCAGGAACTGAACTAAAATAATGGAAGTTAGGCACTTAAAGAAATCTCTTAGAAAGCCCACCCACATCTTTCAATATTGAAATATTTTTCAAATCTGGATCATGATCCCTAAATTCATTTGAGGAGATGCCCATGTGATCATTCTTGCAGTTGCATGTGTTCATTTTTAAGGTTGGTGGGGCAGGACCTCTGCATCTCCCAGCATCCCTGGCCTTTGCTTGCTACTAAAGGATTTCCAGCTGACTACATTTCTCTTTAGCCACTGGGTGATCTTCCACCATCACGAAACATTCACTTGAAGGTCTTCTTACCTTTTGGCCTCTGACTAATCAGATCTATCCTAATTTCTGATCGAGAAAATGGCTGGTTTTTGTTTAATGAGAACAGCTAGAGATTCAACCAGGGCTTTACTTCCACTTTTAGAGAACTTCCATCAAAACGTAACATTAAGAAAACAGTTAGAAAAGTGCTTACCATCTCCTTCAATCACACGATTGCAATGGAAACAAACATCACCGAACAGCTGAAGAGGAAGGAGAAGTAATGAATTTTTAATGTAATGATGATTTTATCGACAGTAGCTTCTCAAACTAAGAAAAAAATTGTATTTTGGCTGATGGACACTGTAGCTTTCCTGTTTATTTCAGTAAAAAAAAAAAGAGAATGCTGGCAAGTCTGGTTTGGTTTTCCAAGTAAGTTTTGCATCATCTTATCACAAAAAGTCTCTATAATGTTGAAGATGAAAACATCTGTTTACATCTGCTTGGCCCTCTATAAATGTGGTTTTGTTTTGTTTTACCACTTCTCTAAAACTGAACAACCAAAATACAGCAGTCAAGAGTCACATACACATCTTTAGTAATCATCCAATTTAACATTTGGACTTATATGCATGACTAGAACAACATACTGCTTTTTCTGGCAAAAACTGTAAGGAAATGTTACTTTTATTTTTTCTTAAAAAAAAAAAAAAAAGGCCAAAAATCATTCATTCCATTTCCAGACTTAACATTTGTCCACAATGTAACAATCTATGAGTGGCTCATATGCCCCAAAATTCGTGTCTTTTTTTCTAACTGTAGTAGGTAGTAGGTGACCTACTGAAAAACATCCATTCAACATAGAGCTCTTGCCTGGTGCATATTCTTGCTCTATCATGGATGCAACGCTAATGCTACTAATGTCATTGCATTTATTGTCTACACGTATGCCTGCAATGTTTCAATCATCTGCCCTTCATCACTGACAAATTAAGAATCCATCCATAATTAGCAGATGCCTTACAACTCCCAAAGGTAATCTGTACTTTTTTATGTGTACGTGACACTTTGCGGTTGGCTCCCAAATAAAAAAGGTCATTACATTATGGTGCTGGACTGCACAATTAAGGGAGTCTGGAGGGAAATGGCACCACTGTATATAGCTTTTATTTAAATGCGAGTGGTCACTAGGTGGTGTCCTCTGACAATTAAGTATTTGTAGTCTTCAACAGCCGAATGAATGAGCTGGGTGATGCAGTGTATCTTAACACACAGCCATCTTCGAGCAGTGGCTGTAAGGAAAACCACGCTACTCACAAAGGCTTCATGTTAAACCACAGCTCCTGAGTGGCAAATCTTCTTTAACTTTTTGGGAAAGATTGGGTGTCATCAGCTGTCCTGATCTCGCAGACATGTAAAAGCTCGAAACATCTCTACATAAGCGCCACTATGCTTGAAGAACAACTAGATACTGATTAGCCCAGCTAGCCTTTGTGAAATCCCTGCAGTTTTCTTTTCAATGCCAGATCTATGAATAGAGAAACCCACACAAATTAACTGCGACAGAACATTTACTAATTAGCTTTATACCCACATGTGATTATACAAAAACAGAAGAATGTCCATGATTTTCCATCTCCCTTTAATAAAATCAATCCACGAGTTTAACAATTTACACAATTTTTAAAAATATGCAACCTTACCTGATTGTAGTGGGTTTCACAATATGCCAAGCCTTTTCTTTCGTAATGACGATGACCCAGGAATGGTTTTTCACATTTTGCACAAACAAAATGCTACGAAGAAAATTATGTACATTTTTTGGATTACTTGGAAGTAATGGTATTTTTTCTGGAAAGCAAATCAAACAATCCTCATGCTGAACATGACTGAAGTCTACTGAGCTAGCTCTGTCATCTTGAAAAGGAGAATTAAAACTTTTTTGTTTGTACATTTAGACCACTAAAATAATGTTCCCTTTAATGTCTTCAACATATCAATCCAAGTGTTACAAAAAAAAAAAAAATCAAACGAAGTGATTCTGATATGTTATCAATGAACAAAATGAAGAGAGATTAAATAACTAGCACCAACATTACACTCTTGTGAAGAAAGCACTAGCTGGAGGAGATTTTCAAAACAAAAGCAACAGACTACTTGTCTTCCTAATTTAAATGGAAGATATGGAACTAAATCTTGTACGTGCCCTTGAAATATGAACCCTCACATAAAGTGCTTTAGAGACATTTACATGGCAGGTAACTGTGGAAGACATAAGAATATTATGGCACCCAGTAATATTATGGTCGTCCCAGAGCTTTACTGCCTTTCCATATATCCTGCTTTTCACTTTGTGAAATTTTCTTCTATAAGGAACTTGCAGTGCTTCCTGTGATTACTGATTTTAGCTTCACAGTCAAAGGTCTCTGCAAGGTTGGAAATAACTCTTATTTCACAGTGGAAGACCAGACACAAGAAGGTTGAAGATGAGAGTAGGAGAATGCATTTACTAAACATTGCTGCATACTTTTCTAATCCTTTCATGGAAATAGATCAGCAACATTCCAGATAAGAAGGTTAATGTTTACATTTGTGAAAGACAATGTATCAGCTGATGTTTACCTCCACGTGCCATTGTTTGCCCATAGCATTCACCACACGTCCTTCAATTGGTCTTCTACATGCTCCACAGATGGGGACACCCATTTTGTCATGGCAGGGTAAACAATATAATTCTCCCTTCAACTCACGAGCATCAGCAGTAAGTTCCTTCCTGTTCAAAAGTTAATTAAGTGAGAGCATGAATAAAGGAACTGAACAATTTCAACTCTTGAGAGTTTCTGAAGAGAGAATTTAATTTTTAGCATTTGTTTTAGAAATTGGATTTATACTACAATAATGGATTTAGCAGCATCAAATATGACAGTTCAATATTTATTTTTAAACAAGACTGATTGATTCCACAGTAAACTGAGAAAAGCCTGCTAAGTGAGATGCCTTAAGTCTCTCTGAAAATAGCTACTGAGCTGTTTTCAAAGGTGTTTGAAAGCTGTAGTCATGCTTGGCTTATATTCTGGCCCTCTTATCACCTGTTTATTTTAGATTTACATAAATGTAACTGAAAGGAAAATGTAATCCTCTGCGTTTTCCCTGTGGTATCAGACATCAGAGAAAGAAAAATATGAGCTGACACTGGCACTGACACAATACTACAGGTTGTTTTTCAAATCAGACTTTGCTATGGCACTGAAATGATAGCTTCCTTTGTACCAAAAATAATAAATAAATAACTAATAATGTGTGCTATAACCTACAATGCCCCCTGATCTGTGCATCAGTGGAGGATGTAGAAACATGCAGGTATGTATTCTGCAGTTGCAGAAGCTGATAAAATGAGGTGAGGGAAAGCTTCTACGAAAAAGATAGTCTTTAAAAGGAAAGAAGTTTGCATGCAACTCAAATAAAAAGAAATAACATAGGCAAGATAATGACTCAAGCAGCCAAAGAGGATCATTCTTCCAGCCTTTGTACCAGAAAAATAAGCTATCAGTTATTTTGCTGCTACAGAAACATTTATCTGTGTCCAGATTTCATATTTCCTAAGGTACCACCTTGTGCTGCACAGTACAATCTTTCATTACTTCCCAACAGATTGGCTGTTGTTTGAACTAAAGGTCTAACTCCACCACCCCAAAAGCAATAACCAGACACACATCTGGCTGCAAGGCACCCAAAACCCATCCCTCTTGCCTTTTGTACAGTACTGGATTTCACTTTAAAATGTAAATGGATGAAGCAAATAAAAACAGCATTTTCCTGTCTTTGCAGAACTCAAGTTACCCGCAGTTTGCACAGTTGAAATGATCAGGGTGATAAGGATCATTTTTGAATATGAGAGGCTGTTCATCAATAATAGCATGACACTTCTGGCAAATATACTTTCCCAGGCCTCTCGCTTTTTCCCTGTTATGGCAAGGACGGCAGAGATGTCTGAAACAACATAAAAAAGACAGATAAGTACCGGCACCAGTCAGTGAAAAATATAAACCGAACATCTATTAGAACCTCATTTTAATCAGCCTTTTTTGAGGGGAAAAAAAAGTCTTTAAAACAATTTCTTTGGTAGGCAAACCAAGATCAGAAGGAGCACTGTCATTTTATTTCCTATCACCACAGGACTATCATTCCTTCAACTCATTTGAATTTAAGCTGTGTTGAAACGCAGAAAACACACTTTGCTATAGATTCTCACTGCTGAATGGTTTGCTCTCAAACTCTTAAAAATTTAGACTGGAAGTTGGATAACCAAACAGGTCCTAAATCTGTAAAAATAACTATGTATATCATATTAAACGGATGAAGTCAATGGCCATATAATCCACTTGCAAAACATTCCTGTGATCACAGCTGTTAAAAACATCCTATTCTGTGAAGGATCCCCCTGAACTGAAAGCATTTATTAATGAATAAGGTGTTAAACTGGACTCAAATTGGAAACCCATGTTGGTAAAATAAAACTCCATTTAAAAAAAATACAATACTTCTGCATCTGAAAGTTTTCTCTCTTATTATATATCACAATGTACCCTACCGATCCCGAAATGTCACCAGGTAGAGAACACACATTTGATGAGAAATCTGGTGTTGAAGCAGATAAACAGTAAATATTTTATGTGTGTATTTGAAGATATCCATTCTTAGTTTTGTGATGCACTCTTAGACCTTTTTCTCACAAGACACTTCAGTTACTCCATCTCAACTGAAAAGCTTTAGGGACCATAACCTCTAAGTCCCACCTCTCGTTTCATTTTATTCATGATCAGTAATAGAAGGAAGGATGAAGACCTACCTCCCAGCATTCTTGACAAATCCAATATCTGCCAATACTTGTTGGCAGATATCACAGCAGAAGCATTCCGGATGCCAACTATTGTTCATAGCTTTAATAACACGACCAATAATGAACTCACCTGTAAGAAATAAAATACCAGGATGTAAAATACCATGCTAGACAAAGTTAAAAGAAACCCACAACTGAATCACTACCATTATATCATCATCTTCTCCTCATATGCTGCCCACCTCCCCCCAAATCTGGTAGGATATATTGTTTTCAGTATTACAATTCTGGTTCTAAAGGTTAGAATTTGGGTTGTTTGGTTTTTTGTTTTGTTTTGTTTTGTTTTGCAGTGGGTCAGACGCAGATGTCCTTGCTGATGAAGGACCTTCAGTTCTTTATATACAAGCTGTTCTCCACCTTCTCTCTGCAATCCTCTTTCAGTCTCCTCTCCGGTTTTGCTTCTCTGATCTCAAACTTGCAAAATATACAGAATTCTTTATATAATATGGCATTTTTGTCTCCTTATCATCTTTATCTTTCTCCTCTTTTAGAAGAGGACAATTTTAAATTGTCATTTACATAGTAGCAGCTTCTACTCCACTAGGTCTGTAACCAAGCCTTGAAGGGGCTCTGTAATCAAAGCACAACAGAACTGAGCTTGGGTGGCCTTGGACCTACTGCAAAAACAAACAAACAAACAAACATGGAGTCAAAGCGCAAAGATGCAGTGGGAGAATGCACTTACTAAACAGTGAATCCAACACACACAGCAACTTCGGACCTACCACAAGGAGTCCTGTCCTGCGAGGCATTGAAAAAGTGTGAAAATTACTGTTGTGTTTGCACAGCGTGACTTTACTGCACAGGCAGTGGAGCCTTGTCCACCACACATGGGATTTAGTTGTTCTCTACATGGACATTGTAGGCAAGGCCCCTGAGAAGTGCAAACACTTTGCCTAAAACATTTTGGGAGCTCAGCTTCCTGGTGCTGAGGAAGACTGAATCGTGGCTCCAAAGAGCCTACAAATCAAACAGCTGTCAAAGAAGAGCGATCGGGCAGACAACAGACGTGAATGAAATGAAGTCTAGTATGCAACTCTTTGGCATTCCCATGAAGTCATAGCTTTTCAAGAATAAAACCTTATGGACTCTAAAAATGTGGGGAAAATTTGAGGCATCACTGCTGACAACAGCCCTGTTGATTTTGGCCACCCTTACTAAATCCAAACACTGGAAAAGCCCAGTTCCAGTTAGCCCCCTTGGGGTGCTGCAGGTAAAAGAGCAGAGTGACCTGGGAGGCAGCCCAGCCAGTCAATCACGCCCTCCTGCAAATTCACTTACTTTTAACCGGTCTGTTGGAACAAGTCAGTACATAAAACTGATGAGGTTTTAACAGAGCTGGTGCTATGAGGAGCCAGGGTAGGAGCAGCAGATGCTGTTCTAAATGAGGAGCTGTGCCAGCTGGGCCAGAGAAACCCTGGAGATAAATGGTCCAGTTCCTCCACAGCCCCCTGCCTGGGGCAAGAATAGCTTCTGGTCTCCTGCAAAAGGCTCCTGGGTGATGAAGAGGTGAAGTCCCCTCTGCCCAGCTCACTGAAGGGGAGTATCAGTGCTAACAGAGAGGAGCAGAGCTCAGCCATGGGTGGACGATGCTGGTGTGCAGGAAGAGCAGCGCACTGTGTTTCAAGGGGTTAGAGAGGAGGGGGTTCACCAAAGTGTTTTCCAGGCCAGGAGCAGGAATGCAGAAGGGGAAGCCCTGGCACGTAGGAGCAGGAAAGGGACAAAGGAAGGGGACTGCAGAGTGACTGGAGGAATGCAATGGTCCCTCACGCTTGGGAAGTGACTGGCCTGTAGAAGGAACAAAGCAACAGACTTTCTGGTTTGTCGCACACTTCAGATTTGCTCAGATATCACCACTAAGCCCTTTCTTCCTCTTCCCCTCCTTGTTCCAATCTGCAGCTTTAAATTCAAAGCTCCAGAACATCTGCTTCCCCCTATCCCAGTATCCAACCCCTCCCTTTGCACAAGGGAAAGACCTTACTAAGATAAGCGAAAGTTGTAGCAGCTTGCCAAGGCCCTGCAGAAAAACAAGAGCTTCCAGACCAGGTCAAGCAATGGCACAGTAATGCCTTCTCAGCCCTGCCCAAGCAAAATATGTCACACAGGGTGAACATGGAGGAAAAAAACTTGCAATTGATTACAGCATAGGAGGCATGCAAGCATTTATATCAATAGCGACAAATAAAATGCAGCCCTCAGCATTACACAGGGTAGACATCAGATGCTGAAGCCTTAAAGGAATTTGTTTCAAAAATATGAAAGACTAGCTGTCTCATCAGTTGATGGTAACACTAGATGATAAAGACTGTCCCTGCTTCTGTGGAGGAGGACAACATGGATGGATTACAATTGTCAAAACAGATGACAGACTTGCCAGAGGGTTTCAGCTGCATGAGAAGGGCTGAATATGAGCACAAGCATGTAGATGCAGATGATTAGGAGCTCATGAATGGTCTGCTCATTGGGTCACTGGATCAACAGCTAAACTATTCACTCAAATAATGCAAACTTGTTTTTAAAACCTATTGTTTGATGACCTTTAGGAAAAGCAGCTCCCGAGTTCTCTGAAGCCTACTTCATTCTGGAAGTTCAGACATGTGGGGCCACCTCCCAGAGGAGATACAGAAGGGTTGAACATCTTCCCCCAGCAATGTACGTTGACTTTCCACTTGTGATCAACGTGAAGTATTTCACCTCAATGTAAAACTTACCACACTGATGGCAGCAAGGGGCAAAAAGCATTTGAAAATCATGTTCACAGTACTTCCTCCCTTCAAACTGCAAATGGAAAACAAGCCAAGAGTTAGAGAGATTAGGAGCATGCCCTTGACATAAATACTGTAACATACCAGGTTGTTTCCAGATGCAACTGGGTAGTAGAAGATGAGGAGTTTCACAACAAACAAACCAGATCATATGCTAGAAAAACAGGCACTAAATTCACCCACCTTAATTCAGCTACTAGCTAGTACCTTGCGTTAATAGAATACTATTCCTTTAATATTGCTGAGAGTGTACAGCGTTTTTCTGTCGCCCTTTTACATCACAACGGATGCCTGAATTTTGACAGACTGATGAAAATCTGATGCAACCAATAGAATTCTGGGCAGGAAATTAGCTTTCGAAAACCTTTCCGGGGGGGAAGCATTTTCCCTGAACCCATTTGATCCCTTCCCCACTCCGCATTTCCTGTAAGAATGGCCTAGCACACTGGAGGAAGTAAGTCTGGGGGGAGGAAGAACACCCAGAGACAGAAATCTTTGCAATTCATGGAGCAGTACAGCCAAAACATAAAAAGAAATAATGCTTTTCCTTCATGATGCTTGTCTGCGGAAATTTTAAGGAACAAAATTCTCTAAATCGACTAGATGGAATAGGGAACCGAAATAGGGAACAGGGATTTGGAGCTGAATTTTCTCAAAGCTTAGAGAAGTTCAGTTGTAGTTCAAGCTCATATAGAAAAAAACATACGGAAAAAAAAGTTCAACAGCACTGCATTAGCAACCCAACTGAGGAATATGTAAAAACATGTAGACGAGTACGTCCTGAAGTGAAGGGAAATGTTTAGATACCTTCAGGCACATCGTTAGTAGACACATGCCAACTAGCATGTTAAAACCAGACAGACAATATCAGGTACATTTGGATTTGAATGTCTCAGTTTAAAACACTGGAAAGAGGGATAGCAGGAAAGCCCCACTTCTTTCTTTGTACTGAGCCTAACACAAAACAAAGCGAATAACGTAAAATACTACCGACAAATGAAGTTTTGGTGCATGGATAGAAAATACAGCAATATCCTTTTACACTATGAATTTTCAAGGATCAAATACAATATAAGTATAGTAATTACTTGTGCAATATACAGAGCTATTGGCAGGGTGGTGATTTAATGAAAGGGTCTAAAAGTCAATGGAAACTTGAGATCAGAAATGTAATTCCTGTACCCAACCTGAATCGCACCTACAAGGATCAGAAAGACACGTGAGCTGTATAGACTCTTTCAAAAGCCTATCCTAGCAATTTATCAAGGGTTTTTCCAGTGTAATACTCTAAAACAGATGACCTTTTAATTGGAGATTTTTTTTTTTCTTTTTTAATTGAGAGGCAGAAGACTATTACTGTCTCAAAGAGTAATGGAAATTATTGGTTCACTGAGAATTGTGCTTGCTTCCTGCCAAACATAATCCTTTTTTAACCAAAAAAAAAAAAAAAAA
>VXAL01008321.1:138252-196126 GCA_013399475.1 Chauna torquata | reverse complement strand
TACAAAACATCTTTTTTTAACAAAAAAAAAAAAAAAAAACCACGCAGAAAGCTTCTAGCTTTGTGTAAACTGTTGCTACCATGGAAGATGCACAGGTTTGCTTGGATTTCATAGCCATCACACGTTGATCTGGGCAGACCAAACAGGTTTGTGTCAGGCATGTTAGTTACTATTCAGTCTTGTTTATGTTTTCAGCCTTCTTGGCTCATTTGTGCTGCATTTGTGGATGACCCAGCAAGTTCCTCCATTACAGAAAGCCTAAGTTTCTGTAACAAATCCCACAGCACGTATTTTAAAAGCAAAGTCATTGGACTATTGTATGGTGGAGGTCCACGAGTTACATGGTTCTGCATAGAACATTTCACCACAACATTATCTCCAGCTGATCTCCACATCTTTACTAACTTACGATGTGGAAAGACATGCACAAAACCTGATTCTTTGAAGACACTTCCTGTAAGGTAGTTTCTGGTAAAGCCCAATTTAAGAAAACATTCCAGGTACAAATGGAATAGAAATAAATCTGAGAAGCTCACTGCAGCTGCACCTTCCTTTGATCTTGCTATAGGTTATTACAAATATCTTAAAAAAATAAACAAAAACTGAAAGGAACTCTCCTCTCATTTAGGCCTCATAAAGCAAAAGTCACATCTTTCTATTTAAGTAATAATTATAATAATAAAGCAATACAGATTCCCCAATTATAGGAGTACTCTTGGGAGTGCTTCATAAGGATTTTGCTGCTTGGGAGTGCTTCATAACGATTTTGCTGTATTTCTTCTACTGTGGGATGCACCTCTCCAAACCCTTTCATCTTCCCCCTTCTCAGTACAGTGCAGAGCTGGCTGGCCTTTTTCTGAAAGGGCACAGAAAGAGGCTCTTATTGACCCCAAAATGGCTCTTAAGGGCCCCAAAAAGGCTTTTAAACAAACAGCTGGATTCCAGGTAGGATTTATCTCTCCTAACTTCCACTGTCTGAAGGTGAGGTGCCCACGGTCCCAGTGGGAGAGACCTCTACGGAAGGACCATTCCTGGACCCAGGAGTAACACGGTCTTGAGAAAAAACCCACTGAGTAATGCAAGGGGGCCAACCTGTCCCTCTGGGCACGGTGCCACCAAAGCTGCCCGTGTAAGCACGCTGTTCTTCTGCTGTTAGTACAGGACTGTGCACTCTTACGTGTTATAAAACTCTGCGGCAGCAGCCAGAGGGAATGCAGCCCGCTGATGCATCCTGCAGTGCAGCAGACCTACACCGGCGTTTCTTCCCGTGTAGCCTGACCACTTCCACCCCACCGTAGTGGAGCACAGCATGAAAGCTTATGAAGGCAGCATTTGAGAGCGAATGGGATATGCAGCTTGATGACTAACTGGGGGAACTCTGCAATGCTTGTGATAGGCAGGGGAAGAATATTTGACTTCCTGAAATCATTCCCAAGAAACACTAGCTTAGCTAAACTGGACACAGAATAAACACAAACTAATGCAGGTCTACCAACAATGCCTGTGTTTGCCCACAGGGAATCTGCTCATTAAAAACACATTACCTGGCCACACCTCCACATGAATCTTCTTAAAGGGTGCCTTAAACCATTCAGAGGAAGCTAACCTTTCTGCCCGTCTTCTCACTGTTTCCTCACAGTGACACAGAGCATCTCAGCTCCTCAGAGCATTGTCAGCCGTCTCCTGAGCGCTGGCAAACCTAAGCCCATCCTCTACCTGCTTAGGGCTGTTCCTGTTCCTCCCTCTCCCCCAAAGTGCTTTCACCCAGTACGTTCCCAACTCGCATGCCAAGGTGTTGAACCAGTGCTAAACCACCTTGCGTGAAAGAAGAGCAAGCTCTGTCCTTGTCCCCCCTTCTCCCTAAGCAGCACCACCAGGAACCGTGCTGGGACTTCCACTGCCATCATCTCACTGACCACTTCAGTGCTAAATGAGAGCTGTGCTGGCAGCACGGTACACACGTGGACATCCTAAAGGATGCAGAGACAGAGGAGAGGGCCTTGCTGAAGATGTCCAAGCTGAAACAGCCCCAAAGGCACAAGGGCTGGCACAATGCGGACATTCAATTTCTCTAGAAGATGCCAAGCACAGGCTAATATAGATGGGGGAGGAAGGCTGGGTGAGACTAATGAGCCATCATCTGAAGGCTGTCAGAGTGCTTGAATAGATTGGGAAGTACCTTTCTTCAACAGCAGCAGACAGACTTCCTGGCATGGACAGAAACTGTAGCAGACATTAGGAGAACTAGAGGCAGAAGGATGGCCTGAAGTTCAAGACACACGTCTTTGTATATTCTCTTAATCCTAATAATCATTTTATCTCTATAACAGCCGTGGAAAAAAAAAGTAGCTTTTCTTAATGGAAACTTTCCACTTTCTGTGTAACGTTTCCCGAGAACAAAGTCACTGCAAGCCTCTACCCAGCCTGAAAAAAAGATTAGCAACTTTAGCCAAAACATATCTAACAAGTACACGGGGCTACTTTTATTCCCGAGACAGTCTATGAACACTCACTTCTGACTTACTGTCTTCAACAGCAAGCATGGCTCTGCAGTAACAACATGCTCAAAGACCAAACTTAATGAATATGAATGTTAACAAGGTAGCAGTAGGAAGCAAAATGCCTACATCCAATATATCTAAACACCATCAGGATGCTTGCCCCTGCCAAGGAGGTTCAGGTATGGCCACATATGAGCAACAGGGAGATTGTAAGATTCCTGGACTAGGTGAGAACATAAGACTTTCTTTCCACTGCAGTCCTCCTCCACCCTCTAGGAGATACAGGCTGCCTGGAGCAGTATTTCTCAAACTTTTATCTCAAACAAAGGACCTTTCCACTTTCTGAAAGAGTCCATGGCTTATGCCACTGTTTTTTTGAGAGTCAGAAGAATGATGAATAAAGCACTCATTATTTAGAGGAAATACATTTTATTGTTTTAAGACAATTTTATTAACAAATGTTTTAGTTCTAAAATATTTGTATCACTGTACGTTTGCCTCAGGTCTTAACACGTCAGGGCGGACTCTCTACCATGCCTGCAAGCAGGCAGCAACTCAGAATATATTAACAATTATAATGCAATGCGTAAGTATCTAGGGGGTGTTTTGTTTTGTTTTGTTTTGTCTTGTCTTTTCTTAATTGCTACCGCTTTGCAGCTCACCTTCTGATGTCTTATGGACCACTAGTGGCTCATTTGCCACAAATTGCGCAACACCATCCCTACAGCACTGAAAAATCTTTTCATCCTCAAGCAAGGTGAGAGAAAGCAAACCTAGGAATCCCCTTTGCCAGTCTCTTTTCCAATCAACACTCCTCCCCCAGCCTCCTCCTCCTCACCATATAGCATGGCTCTGTAAAATTAAAAATACTACTGTGGAAGATGAACTGTTGTGCTCTTGACACAACAACGGCACACTGTATGCGAAAATGGATTAGAATAGGATTTTCAGAAGAGACTAAAGAAATTGATACTTTTGAGAACTCTACCTTTAGTCTGTCTGAGCCTCTGCTCCCCATCCACTAACTTCAGGTAATAATTCCCTGTCTCCCATGGTCTACCGTTCCTTACACTGATCACTTCATGTTTTATGAACTAGTCTAAAGCTTTCACTAAAGCCACTTTGTACTTTAAACATCCGGGTGACCTCCTGAATCCCCATGGTAGGGGAAGGCAGAAGAAAACTATTCTGATACCAAAACATACCTCGAGCTTAAGGGCAATCCACCTGGGGCTAAGAAAGGTGAGTGGGAGTGTATTTTTTTTCCCTTGAAAGCACATTCAACTCTAGATTTACCTGACTCTGGGGTTGACCTGACTTGGGTCCCATCTGGTTTGGGCTGTCAACACACCTTGACCTCAGCACGATGGCTTACAGATCATCTCTACAAGCAATATTTCAGATGTGCGGGCCTCACTCACTAGCAATAAACCTCCTAAGGACTGCAGGATGCTGGGATTTCCCTCTATATCATGGCTCCCCTCTAAGAAGGAGGCTTTCCCTATGTTTCTGATACAACATATAGTCCTTACAGATTCCAAGGAAAAAAATCAGTACTGGGAGAGAAATCTCCAGTAGTTCTTTTCTCAACTCTAATAACATCAGGCTACGCATTTTAATAAGGTTATACACACTGATGTCCTCCAAAGGGGCACAGAAACGTTTCTCCTTTTTTCTCCCTCTGCTGGGCATACTCTTTTGGAGCCCAATTTTTTCCACAGCACTTCCTAAGCTATCGATCAGCCTGTAATTGCTTCTCCCAGCTTACCTCGTAGAAGAGCCCGTCAGGAAACTGCTGGAAGCACTGGGCGCACACGAAGCACTGCTCATGGTACAGCTCACCATTGCTGTTGACAATTTTCTCTGCTGGAGCAAAGCCGCCTCTACAGCGCTCACAGAGAGCATTTGCGAGTGCATTCGCCATGTTGCTGTCATAAAAAAAATAAAGGAAGCAGAAAGAAAATTAGCCCCAAAAGGCAACACCACTGATTGCGGTTCTCCTTTTTTTTCCAAAGCCAATGGCATCAGCCTAATGCTAGGCTGCTCAGTGAAAGATTTGCCATGGACTTAATGGCTTGTGGTGTTCCCTTAGCAATAAAACAGCCACTTCCCCCTGCCCCCAAACTCTTTAGAAACAAAAACCCCACAACACACTCTAATAATAATTAATTCAGAAAACAAATTGAAACATTGTTACAGACACATTTACTGGCTTTCTACCATAAGAAAAGGCGGGTAATTTAAAGAAGTACTGTAAAAATGACGAAGTATATTAGAACAACAGAAAGCAAGGGCAAATGTTAACAAGAATTGAGGACTGGCATCACACCAGAAAATATAAATGATAATTCTAAAACAATTCATAGTTCTAAAGTGTATATAATAACATTGCTTCAAAAGCTCTAAACAAGCAATGTGGAAGATTATAAGGTATTTAGTCTGGCAGAAGTCACTTTACAAGTTTAGTTTAAAGCCATGGGATTTTTGTTTGGTTTGTTACGGTTCTTCTGTAAGAGCAGCTCACAGCACCCCAGCATCAGGCCAGGGACAAGGGGGAAGGTGGGAATGCTCCAGCCGCAGTGCTGGGATGCTCCACCATGACCCAGGCATGGGCCAACACAAGGAAAAAAATAAATAGCAAACTCGGTTGCTTCTCAAAGGCACGTGACCATAAAATGACAGTGCAGTAGCTGCAGAATATCAGAGGAATTAGTAAATTCACTAGGATTGTGTCCACATCTGCAACAGCCAGTACACTTGCATTACACTTAATTAGTGTATCTGAAAAAAGCTTACTCGATTTTTCCCTCGCAAGCATTTTCTTACTTATACCTGGACTGTCAAAGCTGTGCCTTTCAGGACCACCTCTCTGCCCTGATAACATCTGGCAGCAGAGAGCAAATACAGGGCAATGGTCTAGTTTCATACAATCAGACCACAGCTGACAAAACCACTGACTCAAACACCTATCTAGAAGCTTAAGACATTATTTTACACACACGTGCACACAGGCACACGTTTTGATACAGAAAACAAATCTCCTGCTGCATCTCTAAGTGTGGAGCACTCAGTCCAGTCCGAGATGCGAAGCCCTTCCCTCCAAGGGGACAGCACCTCTTGGCTCCCACCAGGTTCAGCAGGAATCAAACCTATTCCTCACACAGCTTCCGAGTTAGCAAGCATACACCTACCACATGGTTCAAAAAGGCATGTGCTTTATCTGTTTCTTACACTGTATCACAGAAGGACTCTACACAAGGTCACATCTGACCAGTTATTAATAGCTGGCTTGTTTTCCTCTCTCTCTAGAGTTCTCTGCAGAAGAGGACAGCAGTAACTGCTATCAAAATATTCACTGTCCTCACAGCGAAACAGTGAGTGGGAAAATTTCACAAAGGAGGTCAGGCCGAGGAATGGTCTATTTCATATGCAAGAAACAAGCATACTGAAAAGCTGTAGTGACTATACTATAAAATGTGGTTACCTACAAAGTTAGCCAATGGTCCCCATGGATTGTGTACGCTTTCTGTGGGGTGAAACATCAGTCATTTCACCCATCCTCCTTATCAGTCTAAATGAGCAGCAATCACAACATAAACTGTAATCCTTCATTACCTCATCAGTTCCTGAGTACTAAGGATGTTATGCTTAAAAGTTATTTAATGTTAAGTGCTGTCAGAGACAAAATGTAATCCGAGCAAAAACATGAAACCAAGTCTGAAAGCTAACAAAAGCATAAAGCTTTCCTCCTTGAAATGCAAAAGCACTTGTATGCTTTGATTTGAAACAGATGTATGTAAAAACAGTGATGCATGCAACACTTTTGCATTAGTGAAACAGCCTATACATTCGCCCAAAATAAGCAAATAATCTCAAGTCAGAGACTACTTGGCAAATGCCAACCCAGTTTCAACTGCTGATAAAAATTTCTGACGCAATTACCGATTAAGCTCACAGCAACAGCTCAAATTTTAGTTGATGATTACAACTGGCAATGTATCAAACACAGAACAGCGGCAAAGGCTGCTTTAGAGAACGGCTTACACAGCCTGCCCGGAGCTCAGGCAGTAAAAAAACCACGGGTACAGTATGCCGATAATGTCACCACAGTTACACCCCAAACCTGAACAGAGCGAACTTACAATCTTGCATAAAAGTCACAAAACTCTTTGTAGAGTTTTATGTCACTGTGCCTACGCTGCAATTTTGACACTGGTTTCTCGCCTTCATTTCCCGCAGAGTTGTGGGCATCGTGAGCGACCTTGTGTGCGATCTCTTCGTCCTCCGGGATCGCGTAGGGGTGAGCTCTGCGATGGAAGTCCATGTCTCTCTAATTGCTTTCACGGGTGTATATACTCTGTGCTTATACTGCAAAGGAGCTGGAGGCAAAGGCGGCTAAAGAATACGCTGGGCTTCCCCTCGCTCCCAAACGAAGCGATTGACTTCCACAGCGCTGTGTCATTGAGCCAGACCTACCCAGCACCCTGCCAGAGCTTCAAGTTAAAAGCTGGGCTGCGGAGGAGCACATTCCAACGCCAGGCTGTCATGCACGCCCGGATGCTGGAAAGGGGCTTCGCTGCTGCGTGCTGATAGAAGAAATCCTTTTGGGCCCGGGAGAGCTGTTTTATGAGCAACCTATGTGAGTCAACATGTTCCCCGGCAAACTTGTCCGCAGCTACTGTCTGCTGAGGGGGAAGGAGGCGGATTCCAACAATACTTTATCATGGGCAAAACAGCAATGTAAAGCTTGAGGAGGAGATTTCTGTCATTAGGTAAATATTATTTTAATACTACAGCATACTAATTACACTGTAAAAATGGCCTTTAATGTTCCACTTATATCTCCTAAGTCATATGTGCTGAATATATCTGCAGGCATCTTCCTTCTTGTCAGCACTTCAGAGAAGGCATAGATACAGAGGGACAGTTTGTTTTCTGTTTTGCCTCACAGGCCAGTAACTGAACTGCCAAATATGCTATAATGGGCACCTGATGAAGGAGTTGAAATGGGGCTTGATTTTCAGTGCTGTGCTGTGTTTAGAACAATTAACGTAATGTAAGAACTCTCCATAGATTTGAATGCTGAAACTAATTTCCTGTGGATACTAGGGAACTGAGAGCGCAAGACCAGGAAGAAAGAAGAAAGCACGAAAATTATTCGTTCCTTCACTACAGAATGCCCTCCTAATGTTGCAGTTATTTTATGGTTACGCTCTTTTCAAAAGCCTGTTGCACACTGCTTACTATAGGGAAGGCACTGTCAGCTGCGGGTTTGCGCTCCCTGCTTGAAGCGCGACGCTTGTGACAGGCGTGGGACAGGCAGCTTCCAGGAACGTGCAAGGTCAAACAAAAACAAAAAGAGATTTTGGAAAGCAGTCCTGGGTAACTAACTATCTCTTGCATTGAACTGACTCAACCTTGTTAGCAATTGATTAGGCAGCAAAGCCACACGCACTTTGTGCTCCTGACACACAGCGTCTTGGCATCCAAAGAATTCGCTGGTCTGAGAGGGAGCATGAGAAAGCGGAGGAGGACAGGAAGAAGACTAGAGGGAACACGTAGAGAAATTAGAAATAGAAGATGACAAAGGACATGACAGAAATCCCCGTCAAGGCTAATATTTGCTCATATGTCTTCAGCAGCTAAAAAAAAAATGAAAAAAAAAATTAATCCTCGAGCCTGTTGCAGAGGGTCTGTGTTCCGACTGCTTTGGACCACAGCTCTCAGCACCGGCCGGGGTGGCCGAGGAAGCGCCCCGCAGAGGACGTGCCGCTCTCAGCGCAGGCCTGGGCTCACACTTCGCTGTCTTCCCATGACCCTGCCGACGCAGCACTACGATTTTTCTGCCGAAAAGCAGAAGCAAACGGGCCGGATTTCGGGAGTGGGTTTGGTCAGGTGTCTTCCGTTAAACTCCCCTTCGTAACTCCTGAGCAAGCCACTCCTGCGCGCCATAGGACATCATGGCAGGTGGGGCTAAGGCGGCGTGACCCTGCGTATTTAGCTGCCTGTGGGTCTGCTTATCCACCCCGCATCAGAGCCACTGGGAGCCACAGGCTGTAACAGGCCCAGGGGGCTGCACCCCCACCAGCCGCACGGCTTGTCTGGAGCTCAAGCCCTACTTTTATCTGTCGTGGAGCAAGCTCCAGACGGAGCAGCGCTCAGGTCGCAGCTCTAGGCCACGACGACCTTGCCAGAACACCGTTGGGGGAAACAGTGCTGGAGGGAAAGGCTTCTGCCCCTGCTGCAGCACCCGGGCCTCCTGTGGTCAGCAGGACCGTACCCACCAGGTGCCTGCTCCTCCAGCTTGCAATCCGCTGGGCAGCTACAGCAAAGCAGGCCGTACAGCAAGTCACTGCAACAAGGTGTCCACCCAAAAAGCCTGATTTAATCTCCCTAGCTTTGTCCAAGAGGCAGCCCTGTGAGGCACGGCGGCTCCACGTGTGCAGTAAGTAGAAGCAGCCTTGCTCTCCAGGCCTCTGGCCATTGCTGCTGGGGGAGTTACTCCCAGCTCGTTTCCCATTAGGGAAGAAAGGAGCTTGCCAGGAGTTTAGAAAGGGCCTTCCTGCTACTGAAACAAAACACAGTTTCTACTGGGATGGTCTGGTAATCCACAAACGCAGAGCAGCTGGCCGTCTTTCTCTTTTTTTTTTTAATGTCATTTTGCTGGAGACTTGCTGCCAAGATCTAAACCGGGCTGTTAAAAACACTTTGTACTTTCGCTAGGAGCTCTAGGCTTCCCTGAGGTGCTGCCGACCAGGGCAGCGAGCAGGGACCCAGCCAGGAGGGGGCTGTTGATGCGCAGCGTCAGCTTCCCAAGGACATTGCCTGGGATGTGGGACAAGACCCACCCGACGGAATCAGCCGGTGGTACGGAGAGGAGGACAGGGACAAGGGTGGTGTTTAATTGGAAAAGGTAAGTAGGAAGGAAGACGACAGAGAGGCTCCTCCTGGCACACAGGGATCTTCTCAGAAGCTGAAGCTGATGGCTGGGGAGGTGATAAAGAAAACGGCAGAGAGAGGAGGGGAAGTGTCCCGCTGCTGTCATGAAAAACAGCAGCAAAACCAAACGTGCTGCTTTATTGTCTCTGTGGGAAAACTGCCTCCCGGCTCCCTCCAGGAGAAACTGCTTTCTCAGGAGAGCTTTCCAGCCTGGCTGCCTGTGCTGGTGGCAGTGGACGGGGACTCTTACAGAGAAGGCTGGGGGGCCGGCGAGCCCTGCTGAGCATCTTGCTTCATTCCCCAAACAGATGCGCCGAGCGGTCACGGCTCCAAACAAGGTGCTTGGCAAAGGCAGCTGCTGCTTGGCAGCCTGCCCCCGTGCCCCCGCAATAATGCTGCCCGCCGAGTGCAAACCTGCTGCATCACCGTTGGCACGAACTTGGAGTGCCCTGTGCTGATTTCTGCACCAACCTTTTAAAGTGCTAATTGGTCTTTTGTGTCTTTTTTACTGAAATTGAAAACACTCTTGGGTTCTGGTTGCTGCAATTGTTCATCTCTTAAGCAGTAAAATACTCTCTACATTAAACTGGTCTCCTAAGGCAATTGGAAAGAAGGTATAAATCTTTTCCATAATAAAGATGCACATTATAGATAGGATTTTCACACGCGCCCAGCGCTGCTCTGTTTCTGTTGAAAAAGATGGAAAACTATCTTGAAACCACTGCAACAAAAGCCAGGTGAATTCCGAGTGCTCCTAAAAGTTTCATCCTTTAGCCTTAGCCACAAAAAGCATGATTAAGCTTCTGTGGTGGGAGTTTAAGCAGGGCGAACAAAAAGACAACTCTAGCTGTTTCAGACACTTCAATATAAATGTATTCTAGTATAAACATGTCCAAAAAATGCTTTGGTCTCTGGAAGCAGAGAAGGTTCACATTCCATCTCTTCATAAGGAAATGAACATGACTGGAATAAACAGGTACGCAGCAGCTTCCCACACAGCTCTTTTCATTGGTCATAGAAGCACAGTGAAAAATCAGTCTCTAACAGCATTCATAGAAAGAGAGAGGGATATTTAGCTGTAGTACTTTTCTGTCGTATGTAATATTTAAAAAAAAAGGACTGTATTTTCTTCCTGCTAATTGCAAACATTACCAAATGAAGCCATGCTTTGCATAAAACAAGAAATGACTTCTTGTGTGTACAGATATTTGATCCGGTTTAAAACAGCCATCTCTTCCTCCCCCACTACTATTTTTGCATCCTATACAGACATGAAAATCAAAACAACAAAAAGGCATGGTGTCACACAGGAGAAGCTCACAAGTGCTCTAGTAAATCTGTGTTACATGAGGTATGGCATCCTATCAGTTATTTTTAAAATCCACCCCCGTGTAGTTAACTGTATGCAGACTTCCCTATGCTAAATGTACCGTACCCAAACTCTTCCAACTCAATACATTTTAAAGCCTTTAAAGATGCATTTACACCAATGCATTTCATATAACATCATTTCTATCCCCATGTCTAATTTAAGAATAATGAAAAAGGTCAGCTACTCAGTACTAGGGTCTGCACATCCAACGTTTCAAAGAGACTCGCTCTAAAAAGAAAAATCTTCTGAAGAACAATGAGACAACATCAGGACCACCAAGCTCGAAAGCATCTTTCTGTTTGGATATAAACGCAGTGAACTTCACCACACCAGCTTCATTCAGTTCTAAAATTTGAAAGCGTTTGGGCAGAATAATATTTATACCTTCAGGAATCAAAACATTGGAAAGTCAGGCGAAGAGGAGAATAGAGTGTAGTCAGGCAATTGCAAGCAAATTACAACTAAGTGTATATGTGCTCCTCATCCATTGCTTAAGGAACAAATTTAACGTTCAAGTACATAAAAATGTATGAGGTCGATCTTTGCATCTTCTGACATTTCAAATCCTAGGAAAATGCTGCGCTACCGTATTTCTCTCCAGAATAACAGCTTCAACAGTTTCAGTATCCAGCTCATGTCATCTGCCACTGAAATTCACCAAAAATACTTTCCTGAGTGCTTCGTGTAAGGCAAATGTCAGCCTTTACTTCTGCCTGTGCTAGCTGGAACCAGTGTTTTTACAAGCCAAGCTGTATGACCTGAACAGTTTGCCCAGGAGCTATAATTAATACCTTGACCAAACATAACACCCAGGCTACCAGGAAAGACTTCCAGAATGTCCACGAAGTTCCTTATAGGGCTGAGATAACTGTCATCAACAGACTTTCTGGCTCTAAACAAAGCTCTTATTATAGTAGCGTCTCCACTGGAGACACCATGCTGAGGACTGATCTTCAGCCAAGGTGCCGAGGGCCAGCTCTCACTTCTCTCCCAAGTCCTTTTCAATTCTGCTACTGATCTGCACCTTCAGCAGCATAAACCCTCTGGACATTTTTCACCTTCATTAAGTTTGTTTTTCTTGTCTTGGGCTTATAGTGATGAAGTTTTTCACTGCCTGAATTAAACAATTTGTTTGGGGTAGAAGGCAGCATGTGGTAAAGGAAACATTTTTACAGCTGTTGCTCTTTTAATTCCCATCTCTCATATACAAATTAAATCGTAAGGTGAGTCATTCTGGGATTTGTTTTCCCATTTTTTCCTTCACATGCTCACTGCAGTATCACCCGGCTTCAGAACCATCAGAAGGGAAGACTGCTGAGCCACCTGCAGTTATCACAGCAAAATTGAACACTGGCACTAATATTCAACAGCTGAAAGAGAATAATCAGAAGTGATTTGCACTCCTAAGAGTCAAGCGTGAGTAATATTTTGACAAATAAAGCTAATGCAAAATAGCAGCACCTTTATACTCCATTACAACAGTCATAAAATTTTGTGTAACACAAAGTGAAGATCTCCATCTTGTATTTTATTAGCTATTCAGTACTGGTAGCAGCTATTTCAAGGAAGCACGAAGGAATTCCAGCAACAATTACTGAAAAGCAAGACTTGGCAAGCATTTTCCAGACCAAAGGCTCTGGTAACTATTGCAAGCTTTTTTTTTTTTTTTTTTTTTAAAGCAACAGTTTTCACCCCAGTAGTTGACCAATATCCTAAGTGAGTAAAGCAGAATGAATCCAACACACGCACGTGATACCACAAGCACGCTTGCAAGGAAAGACGGAAAAATTCACACTCGCAACAGAATATTGTCAGGATTATCTGAGGGAGTGGAGCTGGGCATCGCCTGGGTTATTTGCTTGGCAGAATGGAAGCAAAGGGACGGGGGAGCAAAGACAGGGCTTTTTGCTTTGGATCAGAGGGGCTCGAGCCCTGCCAAACCTCCTTCCCCTTTGTTAGGTGACACTGAGTGAGTGGGTATAACGTGAGGATTAGCTTAAGAAAGGAACGTAGTTTAAAAGTAAGCAACTGCTTGTACACTTAAGGTAAAATTCACTACCCACAGCCTGGTCGCTGCTAGAGCTATCCCAAGGCTGCAGTGCTAGCGTGCACATTTTGAAAAGAAGAAAATATATAAGGAACAGCTTTTTAAATCTATCAAAAATATAGTGCATGCTTCAGTCTTTGAAGTCAGTGAGGAGGAATGTACAAAACAGTACATGAAAAGACAAACATCAAGCGAGACGAAGAGCCTGAAATGCAAACTTTCCATACGGAACAAGAACCGGACTAGCCAGGGCAGTTTTGAGTCATAACTCCGAGTGGGTAACATTTTTCTAATAGCTGCGTAGGAACAGAGTTCAAGAGGTAGACTGAACTTGGCATCAAGAACTTTATGACCTATGAAGAGCATGGCACGCATGGATTGGATATGCTGGAAAAGACAGATACAGTTTCACATCCACTTCACCTTCATCCATTCATTCCTTGCTGGAAGAGCTCGAATCTTTCGGATCTTTTATTTAAAAAGACACAGATGAGAAATGCTGCCAGGTATTGCTAGCTTTGTGCCAATACGTTACTTCCTTTTTATCTTTATGAGGCTAATAGCTAATAGCTTTTACTTAATTTTCTCTTAGCTCTATCCTGGCCATTACAGCAAATAGAAAAAGCAGAAAAGCTACAGCAAAATGTCACAAAATTCATAAAACAAGTCCTTCTTGTCGGGAAAAAAGCTCCAGTCAAATCATGAAGCTTCATCCTGTCGATATATAGAGAAGCATCCCAGGACAACTCAGAATCTTTTGGCACACCTGAGCAGTGTCATCCAAAATGTACGAGATGTATGAAGCCACCACTTCAGAATGCTGTCAAGAACTACCTAAAACCAGAAGTTTCTACAAAGATGGCAGATACAAAGACGAAAACTAAACAATGCCTGGCCCTCCTATGACAAAACAAGCAAAGAAAAAATGAACCCATAACCATGCGCACTACGATGTCAGATAACGCGCACGAAAATTCAGGGCATGGCTCATGTTTGGGAAGCGCCCTGAGATCCCTGGCTGCGAGGTGAGACCGGAGGAGTTAGCAGAAGAAAAAAGCACCAAACGTCACAGACTGCGAAGGGAGCCCCCGAGCCACCGCTGGCTGCAAGCTGGGATTACTGCCGAGGGAAATCCCATAAAAGGCCCGCTCGCTCCCTCTGCCTCCCGCCCTTCGCCACCGTCAGAGGCAACGTGCTTGGCACGCCAGGGCTGCTGCCGCGTCCGGAGAGCGTCACGGAACAGGCGCACAGGTCTCCCGAGGTCACTGTGCCTGTTAGCGTTGTGTTTTGTGGAACAGCTGAGCGACCGCAGGAGGAGAAAAACAGGAGGGCAACCCAGCCTTGCACCCTTTAAGCTTGTTCTCCCTGATGCCTGCGTGTTGGCGATTTTTAGTAAGTGGTGACATTCACACGGGATTTAGTTTTCTCTCCTCTGCAGAATATTTCCATGCGTAAATCCAGTCCAGCGCGACAGACTGCATTCAAAGGAGAACTTAATTATAATGAGGAATAATGAGCAACCACATTACGTTTTCTGTAAAGAACTTTTGATAAGATGCTATCAAAACAGACAAAAGCAAAAGCAAAAAAATAAATCTACAACTTGTATTTACCCAACCAATGCTGTCAGAGCAACAAAAATCCTAATTGCTATAATCATCGAAGCTTAACAAATGTATTGAAATCACACTTTATTACAATGATGCAAACGTAAGAGGAACAGTAGTAATGGCTCAGTTTTCCATCAGGCAAACAGTTACCTCCGGTCCTTTGGAGTCACGGAAGGTGATAGTCAGGGTGAGCAAGTCAAACAAAATTGCTTCAGAGTTATTATGCAATCTAAAAGACAAGGGCTGAGTGAGAAGGCAAGGAAAAAAGGGCGTGTTCGTCGTGAGCTATTTTAACCCCTAAAGCAATGAAAAGTACGGCACAAATGAAAAGCAAAGCCTCTAGTCATTTGGATACCTCAAACGAAGGTGCAACACAAATTCTAAGTATCACAGTATTAAAATATAACCATGAAGCCTATTTTTGCTGGCTGGAAGATACTATAATTAATAACAGTAATAACTCAATGCTACGTTTATATGGAAAAATCCTCTCTTCAATTAGAGCACCTAACAGATGAGCCAAAGTCTTTTTTAATCAGGAGTTCCAAAGCATCTGACTCAAATAAATATTTCGAAGTCCCAGCTCTCTATTATTCCAGCAGAGCTTTGAACCACAACAATGAACTGTAATTTTTTTGTGGCTGAACATTTATTTTCAAGCTCTTGCTGATTTAATAAATTGGTCTTTTTTTTTTTTTAACCAATGCATTGAGTACATTGGAAGATGCATTGAAACAACTGCTTTACTTGCACCATGAGGAAGCAGAACATCTACCTACAGAAAGAGGTTAAGTAAATGTTAACTTTTGTGATGCTATTAAGAAATGCTGCCAGTGGAAATCAAATTTAAGACGGCTTCCAATTACAGATCTTATCTTTCCGCATTCCCCAGCCCCTAGCGCCCCAAGGGGTCTGAAAGCCCAGCGGGGTCCCTGGCTCCCCAGATGTCCCCAGCCAGCATCCTCTTCTCTCCCTCCCAGGAAGGACAGGAGGTCTTCAGGGAGGACGTGTGGCTGGAAGCAGCTGCACGCCTTCGCTGTCTACTCACGTGGGTTTTTGATGGCAGACTGCGGAGACGTGTGACCTTGCACAACTCCCAGAATGCTGCATCTCAAAAGGCAAGGGAAGCACTCAGCCCTACCGCATTGCCGCTGTTTCGGGGGGGGTGTTATTCATGTGTTTCTTTTTATACTCACCTACGAGCTTTGCCGCGCAAAATCTATCCCCCCAAGGCTCAGTGGGGCGTAAGAATGTGCTTATGTCTCCTATTTCATCTGCGAGCGAGTCTTTGTGCATGAAATTTTGGGCACATCCACAAGCCTTACAGCCTGGAGCCAGTGTGCGCAGGCAGGCGGGAGCCCGAACGGACCCAGCAGAAGACTGTCGGCACCCACTCGCAGACATACCCATGGGCTTCAGCAGCAGAGCGCAAAGGGGAGGCCGAAACTTTAAAGCCACTAATGTAGAAAACATCTACTGTGCTTTCCGCACAGGAGAACAGAGCAGTGAACCACTTGGGTAACTGACAGCCACCGCATGAAGCTTGCCAATGATTATTTGTTGCAACTGCTGAAGTTTACTGTTTGGTAAAAACTCAAGACCAATCTCTTCAAAAGTCATTTACACTTTGAATTGCATTTGAACATTTATGAACTTAAAAAGAGAGCTACGGACAACACTTTGATCAAATTCATTTTAAGTGTAATTACTAAAAAGAGAATTGCCCCTGCTTTTCCAAATGCCTTGCACTGACCTTTGGAAATCAATAGCATGAATTTTTCAGAGCAATCATCGTATTTCTTACAAAGGGCATGAGAAAAGGAGGGGCAAGTGCAAAACTAGTGAGCATGCTGCCACTGTTAAGTGATTCCTAATGATTAATCATAAATGTATGCTTACAATTTCCTTTGCATTCTGTTCACTGAGACAGGTGAGAAAGAGTAGCTCAGCATACAGTTAGTTGTTTTTTTTTTTAAAAATACCATTTCTAAAGACAGGGCAAGACAAACAAGATTTATCAGTGATGTTATTATTATTATTTTTTAATCCACCAAACCAATATAGATGGAAAAGAATAAGTCTTTCCCTCTGTTCTGAAAACATACGAATAATAATAATAATAATAATAATAATAATAAAGCAGCTGATTTCTCAGCTCGCATGCAGTTCAATGAGAGCTGCGCCTGTTCCAGGCAGGGGAGGTGCAGGTGCACGGAAGCCNGTTTTTTTTTTTAAAAATACCATTTCTAAAGACAGGGCAAGACAAACAAGATTTATCAGTGATGTTATTATTATTATTTTTTAATCCACCAAACCAATATAGATGGAAAAGAATAAGTCTTTCCCTCTGTTCTGAAAACATACGAATAATAATAATAATAATAATAATAATAATAAAGCAGCTGATTTCTCAGCTCGCATGCAGTTCAATGAGAGCTGCGCCTGTTCCAGGCAGGGGAGGTGCAGGTGCACGGAAGCCCCCTGCCCTGCGCGCTTCCAGCTCCGCGCCCAGGGAGCATCCTGGATAGTCGGGTCCGCGCGCTGCTGAGCCTCCTTCAGGCAGAGAAGAGAGGACTGCACTCAGGATCTGTGCCCCAAGCACGTTCCTGTAGCGTGCGAGTCCAAGAGAAGGGTGAGCTATCAGACCAGCTTCCGGGGGGGCAGCCAGGCTCCAGCTCCCTGTCACGCGTCTGTTACGCCAGGAGGAGGTGGGGTGGAGGGGACGGGCCCTCGGAGGGCAATTCGCTCCATACGAGGACAGGTTTCTAACACGGGGAGGTGAGTCCTACCCTCCCACCCTGAGCCCCATCTCAGCTGAGCTGGGGGCTTGCTATTTACAGCTGTGGGCGGCCTCGCTGTCCTCAATCGGATGCACTGGTGCTCCCCAGCCCCCTCAGGTCCTCACCCCTGCTGGTGGGACAGCTCAGCTGCTGGGTCACCGCACCATCGAAGCAGCTGGGGCAGTGACTGGGTGGGAACGAGCAAAACCGTGCAGTAAAGTAAGCTCTGCCGCTTGCGAATTAGGCCCTGCAGACAGCCAAAGCTGTGTGAGACGAGCTCCCCTCAGATGATCCAGCACTTGCTTGCTAAGGCGGGACTTGGTTGGAGAGAGACTGTACAGTGTAAAAATGTATTTACCAGCTTTTACTCTGAAATCTGACAAACTACGAAACTTAATGGTAAGAGCCAAACTACATTGCTATGGTCCTTCCTGGAAAAGACTGAGGGAAATGTGCTTAGAGGCTGACTCATCACAAACTGAACAGCAGATCTGAAAGACAAAGATGGGGTCAAACCTTTGGCTGAAGCGACACTAATGGACACAGATGCAGAAGCTGAAGATCGGCTTCCTGTTATGCAGCTCAGAATCGCACAGCACACGACCTATCACAAAGTTATATCAACATAAGAAATTATTTTTATCCTGTAAAGAAAATTGTTTCAAGAAACTTTGGTTCCTGGAAAATAAAATGTAGCACATACGTATGCTCTGTACATGTTTAGGAGACCCAGCATGTTGCTTCGCAGCACAGGAGCACAGTGCCCCAATTATTAGTGTTCTCATGTGCTTTAGGTACAAATGACACTGACATGCCCTGGAAGGAGCCAAGCAGAGGTTTGGCACCGACCACCCGGGCGCTGCTTTGCGGCGCTGGCAGCACCAGCGCTTGGCCGAGTCTCTGCAGTGCTTTGCAGGCACACGACTCCTGCTCCCGGGCAGCGTCCAGCTCCTGCCCTGATGGCCGGATCCAGGAGCCGCGATTACAGCCGTACCGGCAGCACGGAGGCTGTCCGAGACACCCAGCACCCAGAGCGAAGGGGTGCGAACCGCTGACCGCCGGGTTACTTGGTGCTGCTCGTGCCTCGCCCGAAGAACACGCACGCCCGGATCCCACAGCACAGCTACCAAAGACGACACAGAAGGCAAAAAGGGCAGGAGGGAGAAACCCCGTACTGGGGTGAGATGTAAAAGGCTGTAAAGAGAACACCAGCAGACGTCACGTATGGCTTCAACAAATGGTGATTTTTTTTTTTTTTTTTTTTAAATACAGAAATTCTCAGAGGCTACCCTAAGGAAACAAGCAACTCAGGTACATTTTGGCCTAAGATTAGAAAAATATGATAGCTTAACCGAGAAAGAAGCTCACAGTAAGCTAATCCTCAGGGGCTGATATTATGTAGCACATATGGATTCACGACGCACACAGGATCTGGAACAAAGAGCTGGGGAGAGAAACTACGGGAGGGCACTGCAAAGCCAAGGAGGATGGCGAGCTGTATTCAGCAGACATGAAAGAAACCTCTTGTCTTTCTTGCGGCCTCTAGATACTCCCAAAGGATGTGCTAAGGACAGGCATCTAAGTGTCACCGGGGTGGGGGGGAGCACGTGACAAAAGCCAGAGGTTTCCAGTTTTAGAAAGTTACAGGACTTCTCCTCTTCACTCCAGCTGCTCCTTGCCCTGTCGTTATGTCATTTTGTATTTACAGCGCCGCAGCCTGTTGTCGTGGAGAACGCGGCAGAAATCATAAAATACGGCAAAACAGGCTGAAATGTAACACAAGGGGTTAGGAAGAAGCAAGGTCTAGCTTGACCGAGCGCCGGCTCAAGCTGCCAGCAAACACAAGAGGAGCCCCGTCCTCCTCAGGCCACGCTCTGCTCACCGCCCGTGCACCAAGCGCCCTGCCCCGAGCTGATCCGAAGTGCCCCGATTTGCTGCTTCCTCTGCTTGCGCTTTATTTTGCAAGACTGATCCTTGTCTCATATTTGTCTTAAACCGGAAGAGGCTCAGGAAAGGATCAAAACACCCAGATTTACACCGGCATAGGCAACCTCCTCCCACCCACAAAGGGCCCCATTCCCACCTTGGCCACGCACATAGCAGGCTGCTGTAAGCAGGAGAAACACCACAGCTTATTTTCAGATATAAGCTTTAAAGAGGAGCTTTCGCTTCCCTAATGAGATATATTCTTCCTCACAGCTAGTTTTGCATAAAAGAAACTAAACATAAAATAGTCAAGTCTCTGCGCATCTTTCTCTAATAAGTGCGATTATTCTTCCACCTATAATCACATGAATATAATACTATTAATGCTATTAAAAGTCCATCTAAGAAATCAATTCAGAATTAATATTCTAAATAGATGCCAAGCATACATATCAGACCCACAAGGTGACACATTCCTAGAATTGATTTGGCATTTCTGGTCTCTCATGGCAAATAACCTCAATAAGATACCACAATATATTTTGCCACGATAATTTTTAAGGAAGGTGCTTAGTTGTAAAAAGAAAAAAAAAAAAAGGCAAATCCCCCTACCCTTGTGGAATTGCTAACTGAGGTAATGAAAATACAGTAACAAAACCCCTGTAAGTTACAAACCTTCCAATGCGATGCACAAATATCAACAACGAAAAATAATCTAAAAATAAACCCAAAGAAAAGACAACAGGGGATAGGAAGTGCTTCCTCTCCACTGATGCTTTTGTTAGCATTTACACAAGAATCCTTTTCCGGGGAGCCTGAAGTGGAAACAGATTGCTTTCATGCTGAGAAAAAACTCAGCTTAGCATTTTTACTTTTTGCGCGTGCATCTGCACTTGCTCACCTTACACGCGATCGATCCCTTGCTCTTTGTGCTCCGAGCAGAGGCTTTTTGAAAATTCCCCGTGCTGGCTTGCGAGGCGCGTAGCATCAGGAAGACAACCCCAGCCACCGAACGGCTTTCCGATTTTCGGTTGCCCTTCCTCCCTAAGGTCAGGCCCAGCGGTTCAGCCACATTCTTCGCCTGCAGCCCCCTCCATAACAAAGGCACCCCGACCTCCCCAGCACTGCCAGCCCCGGGGGGCTGCTCCTTCCTTCCCACCGCAGCGCCCAGGTGGCCAAAACCGACTTTAAACCAGACCGGGCAAAGCTGCAAGGCTGCGGGACGTTGTTGGCTTGCAAGTGCTGGCTGGCGAGAGGGAGCCAGAGGTGATCACCACCAGCCAGCAGCTGCTCGTCCCGTGCCCGGGAAGGAGTCACACCACCTCCGCTGCCACCACGAGGTCCCTGCCCGTCCCCTGTTATCCCTCCCGCGATTTTCCCCTCGTGCTTCAGGACTGCTTCTCAGTGCACGTGTGGTACAGCGACTCTCCGGACCGGTGCTGGCAGTCAGCTTGCTGGAAGCCCCTGAGCCAGCACTAGCCAGCCCTGCCCGTGGACCCCCACTCACCTCAGCTTCTCCTCCTGCGACCCGGGCAGTCCCACGCTATCCGGACGATCCCGTCTCCTCCTGTACAGACCTGAATGTGACAGCTCTTTCAGCTGCAAGGCCGTCATATTTCTCTACCTGGATTTTTTTTTTTATTTTTTTTTTTGGGGTGGTGGTGGTGGTGTTTTGGCTTCGGCTTGTATTTTTCCCCCCCCTCCAGATGTTGCTGCCTGGGAGCGTGCCTGCCAAGATGCCCGGAGAGAAGAGGCTCGGCGTCTGCACACCTGCGCCCGCCGGAGCTGCGAACCTCTGCAGGCAGGCAGCCGCCGCTCAGCTTCCTGTTCCTCATAGGTACACACCCTCCTGCAGGGCACCACGTTTCCTTGATCACTTTATCACACCTCGGGGATGGCCACCACAAGCTCACCGGGTGCCCCGCAGCTTTGCCGAACCTCACGTTGTGGCTGCCCGGACAGGAGCGACTCTGGCGTGCACCGTGCGAACGGCGCAGCCCTTCCAGAGCCGGCTGGAATTAGCCAAAAAGAAAATCTACGGGGCTGTAATGAGCTAGTAACTCTTCCCCCCTATAATTTATGACACAAAGAAACTCGTTAATGCTATAAAAATGCGGAGCTACTGAAGCAGGCAAGCAAACCCTAATACGGAGATTAATCCAGCAAACTGTGCAGCAAGGCAACTTCAAAAATCAGCATTAAAATACTCTTCTGCAAACACTATATCACAGTGCTCGTCAGACAATGACTTTTTTTTTTCCTGCTTCTTCTTCTTTTCTTACTCTTAGCTACCAGAACATAACCAACAGCTATTCGTCACGTTTTGCAGTGATGGAGCATCCTGTGTCACTTGCAAAGCAGGAATGAAAATGCTGAAGGTTTCCTGTGAGACAGGAAGATGACTAGCAGAGATTTGCAAGCTGTGTGTCTCATCTCAATTAGTAATAAAAGTCTTCATTTGACTGGAAAGGAGGTTTCAAAAAAGCCTTACTCCTATCTGAAAAAATTTTGAAGCTTCTTTGACTTTACTCTTGGCACGTATAAACCCTGAATTCAGTTTTCACATCTGTGATGACAGTGTGGGGGAGGAGAAGGGTTCGTTTTTTCGAATGAACTCAGATTAGATAAATGCAGAGAAACCTAACAATTTGCATTGACTGTTTTGACTAGGATAGGAAACAAGATCTATTTGGTGTGAATTTCACAGTTCATTGTTCATTTTTATATGTGTTTATTTGTAGTGGAATACATACAAGAGAACATTATTGTAATTCTTGTAACGGAGAGAAGTGGAAAACATGTGCTAACGAGTATATCACTTTGCATCAGTTTTGTCAAGACTACCAGACGGAACACAAGCACAGTAAATTTATACAATATTAACAATGTCCTTCGGTCTGGAATGTCATCAAAATATAATACAAAACATCACACAATGGAAAAATAATAGAAATTACTTTGGAATTATATACCATGCCCAACAGCTGATAGAGAGATTCAAAGTGATTTATGTGATGTTAGAAGCACACATTGAAACGTCAACAAGAGCGATACATCCACACTCCTGTCCTCAGAAAATGAGAAAGAACGGTCACGACATTTGCCTAAACACGCTGCATTCCTGTTTCAAACAAAGTACTTAAAATTATTTCTCAATGCACAATAGGATGAGCTTAAGCATAATTAAATGACAGTTCCCTGCAGTCAGTCAGTGACTCAATGACAAGTTAATGCTGTTGCAGGCGGATGTTCAGGATGGAGGATGACAGATGCCCATGGCACCTTTACACATTATCAACAGATTTTACTGTGCTTTAAATACCAGTGTACCAATGATACATCTTTGTCTAAACCGTTTTAGATAACAGCAATCTAAGAAGTTAAGACAGTATTTTTTTTGCCATGGAAAAGCTCTTTATAAACTAATAAAATTGAACTATCAGCTACAAATTTGTTCAAAAAAATTTTATTGACTACAGTAGCAGTCTCTTCAGTCCACTTTTGTATTAATCGTGATATGAGTCCATCAAAAATCAACAGAAAAATCTTCCCCCACCTTGCTGCACGTTGCGTTAGTGTGAAGCAGCGTTAAGATTTGGGCTTCTCTGTGCAGACAGCCGCTGCGGCTGGACAGCCTACGGGACAACAGCTTTTACCAAAATGTGCTTTGAAACCTCAGTTGCACCAAACTGGTATTATTAAAATTTAAAATCTATACCAGCAGAGAGAATACGTGTATTTAAGGAATACAAGAAGTCCAGACACAAAAATGATTGTTTGTTACAGACCCGCTTGAGATCAAATCCGTCTCAATCTAAAGGAGGGCAAGACGGTTGTTTTTTAAAACAGACCTGGCAGTCAACTCTGCAGCATGCATTTTTCACTGGCTTCTTCAGCAAACCTCAATACGGGTCTAAGCTGCTTTAGAAAAGACTTTCTTCCTGGAGGACTAGAGGGTAAGCTACAAGCTGTCTGCAAGAAGAAATCCAAGCGGGATTCCTTTTCTGCCCCACAGGATCCTACACCAATTCTCAAGAGAGACGAGGCTTCTGATCCAAAATTACTCAACTGTTACATTCTGAACTTTAAATACATGTTGTAATGGTGGTTTTCGGAGAGGTGCTGGAGAACACAAATGATTTTTCTCCATTAACTTGCTGACAGGTTTCCCGAAAGCGACTCAGATGGAGCTAGCTCTGCAGGAAGAAGAATTTCCCGAGTGAGTGCCTCCTGCTCCCCCCACCTACTCTTACCTTCCAGCCTCTATCTCCTGTTTATAATTCTGTGTTAAGAGATTACATTCTTACATTCCTCCTGCATAGGATGGGGCTACTTGGATCTTTCACATTCCAGGAAAATTTCTGAGGACCAGCCAAGTTACTACTGCTCCTCTTGTTACCAACAATACGTTGCCTCCTTTCATGTTCTGTACTTTGAAGATTCATCCCTCATTTCTGAGTGCATGCCTCCTCTCTCATGCAAGCAGCCTTCCTCCCTCCTCCAAAGAAAAAGTTCTGCCTATGTCACTGCTGCAGTCTGGTTGATAAGCACGATATTGTCAATATTTTGTTAGAGGAAAATACTCACCAGTGTTTAAGTAGCAAAAGACAGAACCTAAACAGAAACTATGCAGTCCTTCATCCATCCCAAACTATAAACGACTATTTATTATGTGGTACAAGGGTCATGCTTGAGTTTTCACTTCAGTCCTACAAAGCGTTTATTTAGATATGTCATGCCTGAATTTCATTGATATCTCATGCTTGAAAAGGGTTTTGCAATTGTTTTTGCTTGCAAGTGCTTTGAAACATCTCTCAAAATCCTAAGAAAGTACTATTGTTTTGGTGACTGTGGGTACTCAGCAGAATTTTGCAATCCATTTAAGACAGGTTATGACTCGTTACTTTTCATTATGTTCAAAAGGACAAGCCATGATGCTAAAACCCATGTTGTGGATTTAGGAATAACAATAACAAAATAAACTAATAATAATAATAATAAAAAACTACTTCTAATTCAGCACATTTCTTCATGAGTTCTTATTTGCAAAGAACACATATTAACTACAGAAACCAGGAAAGACAAGGTTTTAGCATTCTCATTCCACACAGAGAAGCCTTTATCAATGTTATTGATCTTTTTTTTTTCACTCCAGTGGCACACTCTTCTACTTTTTTTTTTTTAAACTTCGAGCAGGTGACCCAATTTCAATTAAATTTAGTTTGAAGATTTTCAAAGTGATAGAAAAAACTGTTTACAGGGTAGCACAAAAGGTCAAAAAAGAGCATTATGAGAAGAGTAGACAAATACCTCTAGAGCACACACGGTTAAAAGGTGGCCGTGGTGGGGAGAGGAGGGAGGGCACATTTTTCCACCCCCATCGTTTCTCCACACCCATCATTCCTCCATCCCAGCTTATCACTGGGATGAGTCTCTCAAGAGGAACGCGTCCAGAGTGTTGGCTTTCAACTATTCCTCACAAGGTCTGGAAGAAAAACACCCTTTTAAGCCAAGATAAAAAAAAAAAAAAAAGATTAACAACTACTCTGTCTTCTATGCTTTTCCCTGGAAAGCTTTCCCACTGATACAAGCAGCAGCTCTGCTCACGGTTTCCTGTCGGGGGCGAGGTGCTCCTCTGCCTGGTGCCGCTGAGCACGGAGCAGCCCGCGGAGAGACTGGTGCCAGTGGCAAAGCCTGCAGCAAGCCCAGTTTTGCAGGTTAGCGGGAAGCACCCCTGCACAGGGCTCACTGCAGCAAGCAAAGGAAGATGGAGATAACCCTTCTGGCGGTTTTGCAGGAACCCCAGAAGCGCTCACGTGATGCGCCAGCGGCCAGCGAGGTGCTGCGCTGCTCTGAACGAGCGTGGCCTTGGGTGTCGAGGAACACCGCCCTGCGCCTTGGGTCACTGCTGGAGCAGATAAAGATAAAAGGAAACGAGCAGAGAGAAATCAAGCCACAGATCTCAGCATGGGAACCTTGAAAAGAAAATTTCAAAGCTTCACGGAGCCTAAACTGTTGATTCGAGGAGCTAAATAATTAGCTAATTGCATGTTTCCTTCCTTGTGTCTAATGGGACTCCAACATCTGTTTTGATGTTTCTTGCCCTGCTCCGCTTAGCAATTAATCAATCCTGAAGTATGCATATTTAATCTGTGGATTGCACTAAGCACTGAGGCACTTTATCCACAGGTACACTGCAAAGCAATACTATGGATTTATGTCCACACGCAGCGATCAAGTGCTACTTCTGCAATTTGCCAATCGCTGCTGTTTTTTTTTAACCTGTTCTATGGCCACACTTCCCTACCATAAGAAGTAGAAAACCATGTGGTGGTGTGCTCAACATCCATCTGAGCAGGGACGCACTCAACCCACCAAAACGCTTCAGGATTTGAGGGGGAAGAGGGCTGGTGGGGTGGCCACCACGGGTGCTGCCGTGAGGATGGGCAGCCCTCCTCGCCCCTGCTCCAGTGCTACTGCCAGCACCTCTGCCTCCACAGCGCACGGCCCATGAGGTTTCAGTAAATGTTATTTCAGTAATAATAATATAACAATAAGAGCAAGTGTGGGAAAAATCCTCTGTCAATCTGGACACGAATCAAGTTCTTTCGGCTGCCTCCTCCTAGCTCTGCACCCCCTGACCTTCTGCCCAAAGAATTCATAAAGTTCAGCTGCAAAAGACACATTTTTCTCCAGCAAGTGGAATCCTGCTGGAGGCTGAGCTTTACAATAACTCCCTCTGCTGGGAAAATGCTGCCTTGTTGCTCAGTTCCAGTATCTCTCTAGCCGAAGGGAGCTGCGTATTAATCCAAACATGCTTTAATAATTCACACTGGGGCCAAGCTGAGAACAGAAAAGAATGACAGACCAGCGGCTGAAGATGCAGGTTAGTATTACAACTAGAAATGTATGCTGTTAATCAGTTGATGATCAATGCATGAGTGGGTGTGCAAAGAAGAAAGCGTGACACAGCATGAATCAGTCTTCCCTGCTGTTTGTAAATAAGCCTCTTAAAAAAGAGTGATAAACCAGCTGGAAAGCAATTGAAACGCTAAGATAGATACAATTACGCATTCGGACCCTGAACTCCATGGCGTAAACATCTTCCAAAAAAAAAAAACAAAAAAAACCACCACATAGGAAGGTGAGGGTATAAAGCCAGCAAATTCAGACTTTTAATTCATTTTAATAGCCTGGGACGTGTGGAAAAACACACATAAGGCACACAAGCAATTCCCAATCTGCATTTCTAGAAAGGGAACCTCCCTCCAGAATCATTTTACTGTGTTGGTATTAAAAGCCTCGTCCCAAACGAGATTTTCAAACCCAGTAAGAAATCCACTTTTTACATTTTACCACTCTGTTTCCTTATGATGCAGGAGGATAACCTGAGAAGTCTTATTTTTAAACAAGTTTTCTTCCACTTGCACCCTACTACTGTAGATCTATCCAGAATGTCTCATCTATTGCAATGAGATAAAACACCCTTGAAAATGGGGTTGAAAGCCCCTGGAGCCAGCTGGCTTACCAAATGATGAAAAGTCCCCAGGTACATGCTACAAAATGCTGAGGAAGCCTGAAGAGTAACAAAAAAAAGACAAAAGTATAACCATAAAATGGGCGGCAAGCCAAGGAAGCAGCCTGGTGAGCAGCTGACCCCCACGCCCCGTGCTACTACCTGCTCTGACACTTTCCTGATGTTTTTTGCCCCAAAAGCCAGCGAGCCCCTCCAGGGCTGCACAAAGGCCGGCTGATCCGTTCCAAGAGGACAACTGCAGAGACGTGGTTTTGCTGGAGAGCTGGGGGGAGATCGCAAAACAGGCCCCAGGCTGACTCTGCCCCTTCGCTGAAAGAATGGGAGCATTAGGAAGCCTTCATTTTTCTCCAAAACACCAGCAATTGGGGTTAAATAAATGTGAAGAAGAAAACAGCTGCTTAAAAACCGGTTCTTCTTTTGATTGCCCAGTAATTATTCTCCTGGCCCCTTAGATTTCCATCTAACAAATAATTTTCAAAAGACTAATGCTGCATTACAAGCAGAGAAAGACAAGGTTCTCGTCAAGATTTCATAACCTTTACACTGAAATGAAGGAAACTGCCAAAGGCGGAAGATTGCACGCTCCCTCTGAGAAGGACGGAAGAGCTCCCTGTGGTCCTCACAGCACACATATGCTTGAAGACACCACAGCCACATGGCACACAACCAAATTATGACTGCCAAGTGGCAAAGAGAGGTGATGCTACTTCCTGGCCGCGAGCGCTGGGGTTTTACAAGGACAACCCACCCCTGAGCTCCAGAGAGGGGCCTGGAGCCGTGTCCGAAGGATGAGCCGGGCGGTAAGGAGTCGAAATCACACAGTACTGCTGTACAAAGCAGGGCTTGTTGATTTAGCAGCCCAGGAGAAGCTGGCATGTTGGTTGTGATAAGTCTGTGAACATATCATACGGCCACCTCACAGAGAGACTGTATTGCCAAAAAATCAAGACAGGGGAAACACGTTACAAAGGAAGAGAGGTAGAAGGAGCACGGAGAAACCCTCTAGGTAGCACAGGAGATCAGGCATACTGAAAAGTGGTCTTTACTCTGACCAGCATTTCCAAGAACGCAGAAAGCAGTGGTTCCTTAGAGATTATTACTGCAGTAATGAACCAACCACGCCACCTTTAAAAGGTTAGAGATTAATAGTATAACTATTTCAAAAGTAAAAACTAATATACTTTCTAAGGAAGAACACACGACAAAGCTCGTGTCTAGAAAAATAAAATTGAGTGCATGTGAAGACTTAAAAAACATAAACAGGTAAGGTGCAATTTTCAGTCACTCAGAAAAAATCTTAATTTTTAAGTATATACATTTTGGTTTCAAAGTTACTAAAACTTGTAATCCATACCCACGCAATAAATTCCATACAGGAAAAGAAATTCACAGTGTGACAGAAACAAAACTAATTCATCCCGAAAATTATGAATAATGCAAAATGGAAACACTTGCCCTTTAACACTGCAAACATTACTTTTGGATTCAGCAGAGAAAATAAAAATACAGTCTCATACAGGTTTTTCGTAACATTTTAAAGCACATACTTAAGACTCCTATATGAGAGCAAATGTCTTAAACCAAAAAAAGCACAGATGCCCCACCTGAGAAGGTTTCCTTCACCGGCAAAGCGACTGACTTTTAAACATAAAAAACTCCCTCAAATCACACCAGAAGAGACGTAACTTCTGCACCAGGTGGGACAAATCTGTTCCTTCCACTGAAATTACACTTTCTGGTTCAGCTAGTCTGTAGTGGTCTTTCCAAAACACATCCTCTTCCCCAACCCAATCAGCACTAACAAGTACCCCATCACTCAGAACAGTCAGCGATGAGGTGTACCTGCAAACGGACCTTGAGTCCGCTCTTCTGTGAGCCTGGATGAGGATGAAGTAGTTTCCCTAAAAACTCCCTAGATAAGCAACAGCTAAAAGAGTACTGGGAACACCAGGACGACTCCGTACATTTCAAAAATGACGAAGCTCTGTTATCTGTGCCACTCGGTTTTAGTAGTAATACAACCCAGCAAGCTAAGCTATTACTTATCCTCATACTAACTTTGTTTATCGCTGTTCTACACGTGGCTGTTGCTTGTAAGAATTTCCCCACAAACAACTAAAAGACCATATAACGTGTTGCCAAACTTTTGGCTCTGAAAACAGCGTAGCTTGCATTCAGGCAGAAGGCATAGACAGACCCAAATACAAATGGCTGGACACTTACTAACAGGGTGTATCCTCGCTGGCAGCAGGTTCGCAATAAGCAGTCTTTCCCATATATAGCTTCACATTGAATACTCACTGTTTGCACGTTTTCCCTGTGGTTATTACTGGTAGTTGTGATAAAAAAAAAAAAGTGACTTAGCAAACCACTTCCTTCTTTCACCCTGTGAAAATTTTATGCAGTGAAGAGGAGAACAAATACATCAAAGTCCACAGTTTTGGCACCACACAATCCATCACACAAATTGTCCATCTCAAAACCACCAAGGAAAGAGAAGGCAAATCCTCTCCACCCCCCCACCCCCCCTCCCAAAAAAAAAGAGCATAGCTTTAATTGTATCACCTGTATTAAAAATGACAAAAGTACTAAAACCTGGAGAGGGAACAGCCAACAGCTGTAGATCTACTTCTCAGGATCATTCACGTGTTCTCATCTTACACGTTTCCTGATACTCCAGGGACTGAAGACAACACTGACAACTTCAGTCCCTCCTGAGGTACACCTTAACCTGTGGCTTTTTATGCTGTTACCAGCAGTCCTCAGGTTGATTAGTGCCTGCTTAGAGGGTGAACTGTGGCTGATTCCAGCACTGGGTTTCAGAAGGGGACCATGTGTCTGCTGCATGGTTGTTTCCAACGGTCTCCTGATTCAGGATTCAAAAAGCAAAGGAACAAGCAACAACACTGTGCATAAACCCAGGAAGGACCATCAGAGAGTCCCAGGTCCCCACCTGGGAAGAGCAACACCTCGGGTCACAGGTGAGCACAGTCACCCTACCCAACCACGAACACATATGAATGTCAAAGGGAAGGAGAAGACCCCCTCTCCTCACTCTCCCACCTGCTTTGAAGTGAGGAAAACCCTTTGGTCTTCCTCCTTTCTGAGATGAAGGCAGCCAGCTTCACTCTCCACCTCTTGGAAGACCGCCGCCTTCTCTGCCAACCTCAGCAATGGGCAACGACAAACTGGGAACAGAAAACAACCACCACCTCCTAGAGCAGGTTATTGTGATCGACCTGCATGGCTGAACAAGAGCTGAGCTGCATCTCTGCTGTGTGGACACAGGCCCCAAATCAGTTTTCCTAAAGCAATCTGAATCTGTTGACACCATTTCAAGGACCCCAGGCAACCCTTTACAGGTTAAAGCAGCAATATCCTCAAAACCTACAACACTCCCCTGCCACTTGCTACACAACCAGAGCTGTATCGAGCGCAGCCTAAAACCCTGCCCACTGCCAGTGACGGGGATGGAGAAGGGAGATGGCAAAAACTGTGTAAGGAGAAGGTTCACGAGGCCACAGCCTCCACAGGCAACATGCAGGATATGCACCTGGGCAGAACTTCCTCCAAGCTTGACTCATACAGCAGCATGGCTCCAGGCCACAGACGAGCAGATCTACCCCACCAGCATTTTCCACTGCACGATCTTAATAAAGGGGCTTGTGGCCTGCTACTGGTTACAGAGAACAAATTATGAAGATGCAGTTTTCATATATTGTGCAATCTGCTTAAAGGTAGCTTTCTTCCATTTAAACAGTGGATTGGACAGAGCAAGTCAAACAATTTTTAAAGGTTTAATATTATCTATCCACAAATATCTAACTCTTTGAACACTAACCACTCATTGACAATAGGGGGTGCAAAATATTCTTGCAGAGTTTGTAAAGGAATTCAAGAAAATTGCTGTTCTTTTCTTGATCACTCAGAAAGGTATTTATCAATTTGTGTGTTTATGGACAAGACCACTAACATTCCTGTCCTCTTCAGCTTAGTGTTTGTTTTACAAAACAGAACTTAACAGCAAATACATCATGCGAAAACATGACTACTTGCCCTTGATGCTCCAAAGCCGTGAAGCTAAGCAGGGTGAGCCCTTGATTTACAGCACCATTTAATAGAGAAACTGATGTGCTGCTTTGAGACACAGCATTTGTGCTGGCATTTTACAGTGGCCCTAAAGATAGTGTAGAAATCATCTCTATTCAGATATTTAAAACCGTACTTAGTACACTGCAGTGTATTTATCTGCCATATTCAACACATCTCTGAAGTCTGTTGTACTATACCTTACTTTCTGGGGCTTTCTTGCAAGATTTGTCAGAAAATGCATTCATCTCATTAACCTTTCTTAACTGTTTTGATCATATGCACCAAATAATGCTATTCCATACCAGCATATACTAAATTTGCTTTCTCTTCTCCACCACGTCTCTCTACATCCTCCTTCTCACTACTTCTATTTCTGTCTTTAGACCACTTAACTTTATCACTAACCCTTTTCTCTGGACAAATTAACAATGTAAGTTATCTTTCCAAGCTGCTGTTTCCTATACCACTGCATAGTGCTTCCTCATTTGAACTTCTTATCTCTTCCTGTGAAGGCCCTCAAGCACAAAAACAGCAGCAAACTTGTATTAAATTTATCACCGGACAGTTACCAACCTAAGTGTGCTACAGCTTTGTCTCTCAAAAGTAGCATGGCAAATGTCAAGGTAAGAGCTGTTTGCTCTTGAGGACAAAGAAAATCACAACAAAGCAGTTGCAGTACAGAATGAAAGAGGCCTCACTTGCTATTGCAATCCATATTATTTCATATATTGCTCATATGCCAGCAGTCCTACTTTAGTAGGAAGCCAAGGACAGTTTGTTGACTCATGATGACTGTAAAAGCTGCATGACTACAAGGAAAATGCCAATAAACATCTGTTAAAGGGAACTAGGAGAACATGCATTAACTTTTAAATTAACACTTTTTTTAAAACAAGTTTGAGTCATTTATTCAGGAATTTGGCCTGGGTAAACTCGATTTTTCAGTTTTGTTCACGTCACAGTAGGTGGTCCTATTGTGTGACCAAGCCATTTTCCAAAAACACTGTGATAACAGAAAACTTGCAAACAACATTACAGCAGAGGAGAGCAGGACAAGGCTGGCCCATGGAGACCGTGCTAACAAGCACTGCCCCACTCTGCGGTCTCCACTCGCGCAGACCGGGCGTAATGGGGAAGTGCAGCACGGAGCCACAAGAGCGGCCCTAGACAAGGCCGCAAGGTCGAGCCACGCCGATTAACAAGGTCACGGCACCAGAGTGTCCAGCACCAGTGGAAGAGGGAGCGGCAGCCCCCAGGGTAGAGGAGAGGGGCTGAACATGGGCTAGGCCTGAAATTAGACCAGTGCTGTTAAGAAAAGGTCGGCTATGGGAAGGAATCGCTGCTTCAGACCCACACTTCCCATAGGATTTTTCTTTGCTCCTCTAGCAGGTCAGCATGAACCAGAGCAGCAGCACCCAGGTGGAAACAGCTCCCCTTGGCTGCTCCAGGATGCTCTGCAGCTCCGGGACAGGTCGGCGTCCTTCTCCCTGCTTCAGGCAGTTTGGGCAACTCCCCACAAAAACGTCTTGGAGGTGCCTGCACTGCCAGGGGCTGGCGGAGAAGCCAGACAGTCACACCCTGCAGCTGTCTGCCCTGCCACCCCCTGAGATCACCACTCACTGAGCAAAGCAAGCAGAAGGAAACGCGCACTCATGTCTCAGCTGTTCCAGTTTGCTGAGGGTGTAGACATGAGATGACTGAGCTGACCTTGAAGCTCACCACCACCGAAAGGGCAAAGTCTAGTTCCTTTTCTTAGGTTCCCCTGCTCTTCCTCCCCCCACCACTGCACTCCTTCCTCACCTCCAACCCCAGCTGCAAGAAGCAGCGCCCTCCTTCAGGCCATCTCTTGCTCTCAAGAGAGCTCTCTCCAAGCCGATGCAGCCCACCAGAAGATGACAGTTTTCTGGGGGGGCACGGGTTAGTGAACTCACCTGGTGCAGAGCAAGGGATATGTGCCACTCTCAGCAACAGGGGAGGCAAGGCATGCAAGAAGCATCTCTCATTTCAGCAAAAGTGGGAAGTCCCCTCAGCAGAAGCATCCAGCACTGGGACGCTGGCCCACGCGAACCCTCCTGCCAGGGTGGCAGCAGGAGGTGACCCCTGCAGCTGTGGAGCAGGGAGGGGAGCGGCCTGGGGACAGTAAGCCACGACCATGGGAATGCTGGGACTGAGGGGAACTTTGTAAAAACAGCAGCTGCATCTTTTCAGGACCTTCTGATCCAGCCCCCTCAAGGTTTGCAGTCATCCTTCCCAATTGACCAGTGAAGCGCTTCTCCCTGTCGTTAGAAAACGGCTTTCACACATTTCAGAAGTCATCCGAACGTGAGCTGCATGCTTCCCCCTGCCAATACAAGGGCGTCGAAATCCGGGACTCACGACGAGGCGCAGTGCTGTCCCCGCGCCCCGCGCGGTGCCGAGACCCGCCGCAGAGCCGACCCGCCGCTTGTCACCTCCTTGCTTGCTTGCTTCGCACCAAACCCTCCCAGCGCTTCCTGCCAGCTCTGGCTTTGTCCAAACCGGTCCCCACCCGGCAGCTTCAAAGCATCTCCCCCGAGGAGGGGTCCCCCCGCTCCTACCCCTGCACCCCGCGGAACTCCCCGCAGATGGAGCTGGAGAGCCGCGCACCGCTGCGGGCTGCCCTCCTCCTCCTCCTCCTCCCCAGCCCAGCCCTGCCCGCTGCTCTCCCATCACATCGTGACACGTCGCGAAGGCGCAGCCTGATGAAAGGACAGAAAGGGGGACCCTCCCCGCCCCGAGGGTTCCCTCGCACTCCTCTCTTTCGGTGCAAAGTTCACAGACTAACCCCGGGTTTCAGGTGAGCTCGCAACCGGAGGGTAACAGCAAATTCCCTGAAATCAAAGCTGGATCTCAGAACCAGCCTAACGTGGATTCAGGCAAGAAGCCAAAACTGCAGCCGTTCAAACAGCACCAATAAAAAATCTCCTGCTCTCAACTGATGAGAGGACGGACACTCGTTTCTCTCCTCCTGCGTGCTGCAATATTTAACACAGCTTTTGAAAAAGTGCTGTTGCCGCACCGGAGGCTGGAACGCACTGGGATGAGCCTGGGTCCCTGGCCAAGAAGTGCTGGGAAACCCCACCTCCCCTCGCCGAGACCCCTCTCGGGCCCGGCAGCACCTGGGCACTGCCAGAAGCGAGCACCGCAGGGACTTGAGTGCTGGCAGCAAGCGGATGGCACACCTACTGTGCTGTGGGACTGGGATCACGGCGGCTGACCGGAGGAAGTATTTGGTGTTGGGAGCTGTCAAAAGCCTCCTCTTCTCTAGCATGTGTAGGAATAACAGGAGAGAGGCTTGACCTTTCTACAGCATACCCCTGGAAGAAGTGAAAGCGGTGTTTCTCTTATTGAGCAGGACAGTGAAACAACAGAATTTGCCCCGGAATTAATGAACGTTACTCACCAGTTACTTCTTGAATCCCTAACGGCATTTATGTTCATCCAGCTGCCCACTTTGAATCTGCCCATGGTCCTGCCTGTTATAATTTCACTTATATAACCCAGGGCTGCATCAACCAGACCCTAAAGCCAGGACTCTCATGGCCAGAAAGGGAAGAGATCATCACCGCCAGTCTTTCCTGCTGCCTCCTCCTCTGTATGTGATGGCGGAAGACGAACAGCAGGGCTATACAGTGCCCAGCACGGCTGGATCATTCCTTGCGGTCGGATCCTGACACGCGGGTAGGAACACGCATCCCGTTGCATGTAGACAGCACAGCCGTGGGCGCTTACCATCCCAAACTGATGCACGCACCAGGGATACATCAGGGCAGGGTCCCGTTTCACCTCCCCTGACTACACCTCTCCTCCCGGCTGCACCACCTCCTTCTGGCAGACGAGCGCACAGGAGGAGGAAACGCTGTTTGGTGAGAAGAGTGACTCTAATTCCCGGATAGGGCTATCATATTCCTCCTAATATACTCAGAGACTGCAGACACATTAACTCGCAACCAAAATAGATCTGCCGTCCATGGAAGCAACCCTGTTCCCAGATTTCAGTACACAGAGTGCACCAACTAGCGGATGCTGTGCTCTCTCCAGTCTTTTTCAAGTGCTTTCAGGCTTTAACAAGGCCTCTCTGTTATCCTCCTCTGGCAGAACTGCTCTCAGGCTTTCTCAGCAATGAATACACAGTCCTTTCAAAAAAATCTGGGTCGACCCTCCTTTGTATTTTACATACAACATTTCCAAAATAAGATCTGCTTTCTGTGCAAGCACATCCTAATGCTAGGTCCTTTCAATACATCCTCCAGATCCCTTTTTGATGTGCCATGGCCATTTGAATTTTCCTTCACGAGTGCTTCACTTAGCACTTCTCTTTGTGAAATTCCAGCCTCTTCATTGTGGACCCTCTCTCCAGCCTGCCAAGACCATTCTGAATTCCTCTCCTGTGGCCCCCAAGGCTGCTGCTATCCCTTCCAAGTAAAGGGCACCTGCAAACTTCACAAGCTGCATCCAGGTCGCTGATCAAGTTATTGACTGCCAGTGGGAAAGCAGGAACTCCTGCGAGGTGCTGTTAGGAAGGTCCTTTGGGTGGGGTCTCTTGGTGGCTGTGTCATAACAAGAATTCCTGCCCAAATGTTTTGTTTTTTTTTTTTTCCCTAGCAGCTGTACAACTCCCTTCTGGCAATTTCACCCAGATGAGCATTTCCAAAATGAAAAGTGGTTCCCTACAAAACACAGCCCACAACAGTGAGGCCTAGCACAGAATCCAAACCAATACATCTTGCAATGGGATGATGACAGAAGATGAGGTAGTAGCAGTGGCACTTCTGCAAATGGCACGGGACAGCAACAAGACAGTGACAGGAGAGGATAGGTGGATACAAGGAGCAGGAGAAGCCGCAAAGCTTGTGCTCCAACGAAGCTAACCACAGTGGCTCTGGAATACCTTTCTCATGTTTCCTTGTGGAATTTTGTGCAAGCCAGCATCAGCAGATACACCTCATCCCTTCCCTATACTTGCTACACAAGCTCACCTGTCAGAGTTGGAATAATGACTGCTTTGAATTCACCTGTTCTTAGAAATCCACACTTTCTTTTAAATACTGTACTATTCCCTTAGTATTTATACACTGAGTATTAACCGTAGTCATACCTTGCTAGGGATCAAAGTTAGGTTGACTGGACTTTAATTCTCCAGCACTCTATTTTTACCACCTTTTTCAAACATAAATACTGCATTCACTCTTCTGCTTGCCCTCTGGGGCCTCTTATACGGGCTCTGCAAAAGCATCACTAATGAGCACTACAGCAGTCTCTGTACTACTGCTGGCACCACAGGCATACTATTAAGCCAACATATTACAGAAATTGTATCACACTGTGTTTGACATTAATGTTGAAAAAAAGCACTCTTTCTCAACATTATTGCTGCACATCACTATTATATTCAAGGATTAAATAGCAACAGTGACAGCCAGGGGAAAATAAAATCCAACGCAAAATGGGAGGTTTTGTCTGTGGAATGATATGGAAAAAACAGAAGATAAATCTCCCTTAAGAACTTATTTACACGTTTCATACTGACCCTGGCTGCATTCACTGCCAGCTGTGTGAAGCTGGACACAGGCTGCACAACCAGCCTCATACAGCAAATCTGAAGCCTATGACAGAGAGTGTCACAGGCTACCCTGTCCCCATCGTTACTTGAAAGGGGAAATGAGATAATGCTGAATCCACAGAGCATCCAGCACTCACACCCTGGCTAACACTATCGGTAGCCGCTTTCCTCCTAAACTCTCTGGCCCCAGTGCTTATAAGTTTCTCTCCAGGCACTGCAAGAGTTTGTCCTGGTCCTCCTTTGCAAGAGGAGAGCAGCTCAGCTGGGGAAGCAAGCCAGAGCATGGACACTAACAGGTGACATTTACTATTTATTTGAATCTCACAGCACCTACCAGGTTTCTTGCTGAAAGATCAGCCAAGACAAAGCCTCTCCAGACTTGCCTACCCAGCCAGGGCTGCACTACAGAACACAAGAGAGAGCTGGGGCAAGAATTCCTGCCTGGCAAAACAGCAACAAGCCAGAAAACCTACTGACTGCAAAGCCTGGATTTCTTTCGAGAGGGATTTGCTCAATGCCTAGATTAAGAAGCTGCACAGAATTACAGTGTAATTCAGATATCTGTGGCAATCCTCCCTGCAGCTATGAACGTCTTGGTTACTGATTGACTATATCATTATAAAAAATCATTTAAAAGGTTTACATTTAACAAGACTAGAGGAATAAATTCAGGCAGCAGCAGTGGGAAAAACAAGTTATTACATATCAGACCAGTGAAGATGAGCTCAGTGAAACAGCTTAATTGTTTGGAGGGGAAAATACAGTGAGTCACCCTTTAAAATTTCAAGTGCTCCGGATACAACCTTTCACAAGACTGTAAAGTACTTTAAAGATTCAGAAAGGGACTGTAGGCTCACTGATTCAGATAACCTACCTACAAATAACTCCTTTGACTACTGGGCATCATCCACGAGTCTCAGTTTTTGAATAATCTGTGTGTCAACACGAAACTTCCTTGAAGTTTTTCGTTTTATACTGTTTGGGATATTTGCATACAAGTAACAGAAATTATTACTATGTGTGTGACATTAGCACCTCACCCACCATGCTGCTTTCCCCTCCTACCCTTTTCCCACCCTATTTAGGTAGAGGAGAAAATGAAGAGTGCAAAGACATATGGACTGATCTTCTCCAAGCACAGGGACTTTCTAAACCAACTGGAAATACATACAACATGCTTTCTGAACATCACAGCAGCCTGAAAATTTTCTCTTCACAAGGCAGCCCATTCTACCCTGTGTGTCTGTCTTGCATGTTGGGGCATTAACCCTCAGGAACTCCTCCACCCCTTCAGGCCAGCAGCACTGGGGTTACACATCTGCAGAAATCACACCTGCACTTTGTCCAGCTCCATCACCCAAGCAGATTTCCAGTCCCTGCCCATTACCCTCCTCCCCTCACCGAGTGGCTTATGCAGGGACTTATTTTCCGGACCAGCACTTTTATAGCAGTGTAGTTGAAAGGTGCAGGATTACATACCACAACAGAGAGGCAGGATTACGTGCTGAATGTTTAGGCCGGTAAGAAGCAAAAAGGTATTCTTCAGAAGACAAAGCCAAAAAACTTATCTGTAATCGTTCACCATTAAAGTCTTATGTTGGAATTTATAAACACAAAGCTTTGGTGTAATTGCTACCAGAAAATGCTGAAAGTGCCTGTTTGTAGAAACTCAGTAAACATGTTGCACATATTTTAAAGCTCTGCCAATTAATTCTGCTTTATGCGACAGTAGCTACGCACAGAATTTCTAAGCTGCCACCATCATTTGATTCCTTTTTCCTCTGAAAAACGGCGACATCTTACAGCAAAGCAGGGCAGTCATAGCTACAGGACAAGCTAAGGTATTACTGCATCCTGCTGGCTGTAACAAAAAACATCACTAATTTCTTTTTGCAATTCCACCTGTGGAATTTTAAATGCACTGTAACCCTAGAATTGTATTCCTCTGGCAGATTTTTTGCTTATTTTAGGTAGGAAAAAGGGGGGTGTCAAGGCAGACACACATTCTCCAGATGACTAATGTCTTTACATATCACAGTCCTCCACTGTCTGCTTCCCTCTGCTATGTACAGACCTAACTCTCATGTTTGAGCACCCCATGGTCCTTCAACTATTTTCCCTCAAGCACTCCTGTAAACCTAGGAAATGCTACAGGGCTCAGCTTGCTGTCTGGGAACTTAAGACAGGGGCACCACCACTTTTCATGGGGCCAATAAAAGGGGAGGGTACAGTGAAGGGCTCTGGGCTTGCATCCTCACCTCAGGCCACCTGGAGCCTGGAACCATGCTCCAGAATGAGTTAAAAAGAAAGAAAAAAAAATCACAATAGCTTAACTCACGCAAGAAGGAAGTGTTTCAGGGCTTGAATTCCTGCGCAAAGCATTCATTAGCGGTAACGTCCGACCTCAGAGGAGTTTGCTGCCTCGCTGCCAGCAGGGCTGGCATTCAAAAACCCGCTCTTAAAGCACCGGGTGGAGACACAGCTGGGCATGGGACATCCAGCACGCCCATTTCTTACACCTCTGCAAGAATTTTTTTTTTTTTTGGAGAGGGCGGGGAAGTGTTTTTCAAAGATCGAAGGAGCGGGCGAAGGAATGCGGGCCCGGAGGCGCGGCCGGGCTGGGCGGGGAGGACGGCTCCCGCCCGACTCAGCCCGCCGGGCCCGCGCTCCTGGAGCCTGCGCTTCTGCTGCCGCCCTCCCGCCCGGCGGCGCCGCGGCCTTTCCTTGGGGGGCCGGCCGCGGCCCCTCCGCCTCCATTCCTTCCCCCACCAGAGACCCTGGGCCCGGCGCCGCACCCCGTACCCTGCGCTTGTTAGGAGAAGAAAACGGCCCATACGCGCTTTTGTCTGCGCCGGGAAACCACCAGCCTCCTTTAAAAAAAAAAAAAAAGTCACGTGTACGCATTGAAGGAAATTGCCCTGAAGAGGCAGGCTGCAAACACACTTTGCTTTTTGCCAGACCCGTGCGCTTAGGCCGCGTCTTCTGTTGGAGAAGGGGTGGTATTCAGATGAATTACCTGTGGGATTAATTTCATTACATAGCATCTGCAAGCTGCGGCAAGGCTGTATTTGCAGAGGCCTGAATTTAGTAGAGCCATCATCAGGTGGCAAATAAGGGAAAAAAAGAACTGACTTAACATCTGCTACAGCAGTGGTCTCCAAACTATTCTGATCATATACCTCATCAATAAAAAATACTGAGCACCCCTCCCCCCTCCATATATGTATATTTATTTATAAACCATGTATGTATTACTACTGAAGTTCGAATATTTTCTTCCCATACCCCAATACATTGTCAAGTACCCCACTTTTGAGACCTTTGTGCTAGACAAAATGAGGACAGTGGCTGCTGCGTGACAGAAGCAGGACACTTACAGACAATGAGCAGACAACTGCTGAAACCTGATCACTTCAATTTGGGGCCAGCTGAAATGATTTACAGACGAATTATGAAAGAGACAGGAAATGAAAACTCGAGTGGGGTAATGGAAGGTCATATCTTTGCATGCCCCCTATTCCCTCTTATATTTCTCCCAGTCTTTCCCAAAATCCACCTCCAAGGACAGCTGTCCCCAGGCAGCCCCTCCACAGCCTGCTTTCCTTGGTAGCTAAAATAAGGATCACCTCAAGTTTCACCTTTCTGCAGTTCTACCTCCTCAGGAGGCCACCACAAGCACACAGGTTGCTTGTGGGCTCTGCTGGGGGAAGGCTGATGGCAAAAATTAAGGGCAGATGAACAGAGGAAGTGCATTTGGTCACATATGAAGACTGCAGTGGTTTAAGAGCCATTTCAAATTGACTTGGATAAACTGGGATAACTATCCTTGTTTAGATTGAAAGGAGATGATTTTTTAGGTTTAAGGATGACCCCATGCACAACTCAACACTGATTAAAGGAATATGGATACATCAGTTGTCATCTGCTCTCTGGTATCAGCCCACCATGCAGATTCTTATGCCAGTACCACCATAAAATATTCCAGTGCAACTTTCAGGTAGCATGCATCTCAGGAAAACAAACAAACAAATAAATAAATAAATAAATAGAAAGAAATACAACCAAAAGAAAAACAGCACAAGACTTCTTTGGAGTAACAGGGTGTGGTATTTCTCAGAATTTTTTTCCATTAAAAGTAGTTTTAAATGCTTCTCCAGACACACACCCTTCATGAAAGGATGTGAAAAAGGAGCATTCCCTGGGATCTTAAAAGCAATCTAAATATCGGTCCCCTATGAAGTGTGTTATGCATATAAATGATCATGTTCAGATAAAGAATTACTGTCATGGCGTACCCTTTGCAAGCAGTTAGAAACTAAGGTCTGATTCAGGGCTAATCCACAGTGGTTTTTAGGTACATCACTTGTGCTTCCTCTGATGACAGACATTCCAGCTTCTACTTCCATTTACTTTCACTGCCATAAAAACAGCCAGTCATGAAGTTCTGTTGCGTGTCAGGAACTCAGAACAGCACGTAAATATTAACTTTTCTTTTCCTGCAACATAAGGTAAGGTGTGAGGTCATTTGCCCAATTTTATTTGTGTGAAAAATAGGGCAAATGTAGAAGAATAGTAGTACCAGAACTCATCCTAGAATTATATGCCTATTTTTCCTTTAATTCAAGTTACACACTTATAATAATGATAGGAATAAATAAAGAATAAATAAAGAATGCATAAGCCCTGGAAAGAAATGTACTTTAACCTGGGACTTTCATAAATACTTAAAAATTTGAAAATACCGCAGTCACACAGATCCAAAAAATCCCTGACGTACTTCTTTCAAAATAACCATCACCATCCTAACCTGAACATAGGATTTAGCAGAAGACACCAAAATCCCAAGATGTTGTGCATAACAAAAAGTAAACACTAGTTTTGTGTACGAGGTATTCCAATGAAAGAAAGGCTTTCCAAAATTTACTTTCTTGCTTTCTAAGTAATACAGAGCGGCAAGGATGCCAAGTTATTTTGAACACACTGCATAACAAAATTCCTTTGGGACAGCAAAAAAGTGGCAGCTCAAAGCATCTCTATTTTATTACCGTTTCTAGATCATGACAACATCAATAACATGCAACCATCGATCCTGTGTTTATGCATAAGGTGTTTCCCTTTCGGAAGGTATGAAAAGAGTACTAAATTAATTTTTAAAAAGTTACTTTGCTTGTCTAGCAGATGCCTATTTCAGTAGCTCTGATCTGCTCCGAAAAACGAGGCATCAGTCCAAAGCAAAGAGCAAGCCTAGGGAAAAAAAAGTTTTTGAATAATACTCAACAATTTTTCCACTAGTTCTTTTGACAGAAAGAAAAAGAGGAAGAAAAGTATTCGCATCTGAAACCACACATGGAAAAATAATTTGGCTTCCCTCAATGTTAGGGGGAAAAAAAAAGCACAGAGGAAGTTTTTCTTTAAAAAAAAAAAAAAAATTCCCAATGCAGTGCCGGGCAGAGGGAGCTCGGTGGTGGGAACTCCCCGCAGCAGCTGCTGCAGGCCCCAGCCTTGCTCCAGCGAGTGCCCCCGGCGCTGGCACCTGGGTGCACAGGGACAGCGGCACTGCCTGGCTCGGGGGCTCCGCAGGAGAGCCCCAGTGCTGCGGTTCGTAACCCGTGGGCAGTGGTGACCATGAGGAAGGTGGAGGCATTTTGTCGCTTTTCGTCCCCACCTGATTGTGAACCTAGAAATGGGGAAGGGAAAAATCAGCAGCTTGAGGTGCTAGGGGAGGCCAGCCTGCTGCAACAAAACCCACCGCTTAATGCCACAGCGCCGGCTTTTGCTACAACCAGGGATCGAAGAGACACATTTCAGACTAGTTTTTCTTTATGTAAGAGCTTCAAAATACACTGTGCAGTGACAGAAATGTAACAAGACACTTCCCATCCTAAATGCTCAAAATAAAAAGAAGGGTGAAGAGGAATTAAGCAGAAGATGTGATGTTGGGCATCTACTCTAATTTATTTCAGATCTTATCCTTCATGCTGGCCCTCCGGCTGCTCTTCTGAGCCATTTCAAGCTACTTAAACTTCTTGCTGTCATTGCCGACAAAATGGTTCAGATGGGATTTGTGTGAGGGGGGACACAGATGGCAATGAACAGGGACAGCTTGGGTAGAAAAAGCTGGTGCAGTGAGAAAGGAGTTGAGACAGCTGAGGGTGGGAGGGAGGAGAAGGCAATAGCCAGCCGCAGCCTGTAAAGGAGAACAATGAAGTTTCATTCTGGAAAACACAACATCCCACCAAGTCCCAATATGTTCCAGATTTATTAGTGGTTAGCAGTAAATGCTTGGAAAGCAAGCACAGGAATCACAGTAAATGGATTCAAGACAGTGATACAGCCAGAGGAGATGATACACACCGATGTCATGTGAAATATATTACACGAAATGGAAGCAAAACCAATGGGAGTACCTTCAAAAAGTCAGTTGGGGAAATACATCTGAACCGCTGCTGGGATGAAGGAGAAAGGCATCACATGCACAGCGGCTCAGAAATGGGAATCCATGACTTCTGTTCCTGGAATCACTATAGAAAAGAAGCTTTTAAACCCAGGTTTAAATTATCTTAAACTATCTTGTGCCTAAAACTTGAAATTATGATTTCCACGAAGAACACACTCAAAGTGGCCCAAAGTTTCTTTAAATTCTGGTCTCTCCGTGTCCCAAAGATGCAAGAAGATGATAACAATAACAATAATAATAATAATAAACAGAAATCACCCCTCAGCTTTAACCATCAGTGCCAGGAACAATGGAGCTGCAATTAGATACTGGAAGCAAGAGGCAAAAGGGAAGAAAGAGAAATGAAAATAAAACTTTCCTTGTGGTCAGATCAGCCACAGGATTTCCAGCTGAATTCCTTTCAGCTATAAAGACCTTCATTAATACACTATTTGTACTTGGATAAAGTACAATAGAGATGCATATTTTTAATAAAATCTGAAGGAATGCATATAGGCTAGCCATGCCAAATTGCATGTACCTACCCAAAGGGAGGCATGAATATCACCGCTGGGACTGCATGAGGCTACCTTCGCCCTCTGAACGGAAAGCCAGAGGAACGCGCTGCACTTCTTGATTCAGAGCAACATCCCCTACTTAAGGGGAGGAGGATGCTTTATAATCAGGCCAACACAAATACATGCTTTGAGTGCTCAAAGGCACCATCCCAAATACAGTACAATTAGTCCAAGCAACCTATAACTGAGGGTGTAAAAAATGCAAAGGGTTTGAAAAAGAGACACCACTAAAGAACAACAGAGATTCTTCTTTTCCCCCTAAGGCAGGAGATGGATGCCAGTTCAAGAGCATCTCATTGCTCATGTTCTTATAAGCAAGACATTTGGCAAAGCAAAGGCTTCCTTTGTTTGCTGCTTGCATTTGTTTGCTTTTAAGCTTTTTAAGCTCCTTTTAAAGAGCAAAAAACAAAAAACAACAACAAAAAAATCTGTATATCATTCCTGGCCCCGCTCTGACCTTCAGTAAGCTACATTGTCCTTGAAATTGTGGTTCAGAGACAGTTTATGCATAGCCCATTTCACAGCTTCTCCAGCTGGACCAAAACTGCTGCAGCAGTGTGATGCTGAGCACCAATCCAGTACAAACTCTCCTACCTTGATCAGCTTTTTTTTTTTTTTTTAAAATATTGGCAGGTGACCTGTCCTGGTATAGAAACTACTAATATGAAGTTATCATCAGTCTTCTCACAGCTGGCATAAACTCCAGAAACTGTCCCCTCTGGGCTCTGCCCAGGTCTACAGAGAAGTCACTAGCCCTGTGCCTGACCACGTTTGTCCCACTGAGCGACATCATACATGGGTGTAAACCCAGCCCTAAGCTGCACATATCTTACACATAATTTGTGTCCCTAAGCATCTCCAGCATTTTTTTAATCCAGAAACTGGGATAGGAATTACAGCTACTTATAGCATAAATGAAATCTGCAGATACTTTTAACTATAACAAAGCACACCTAAAAATGCTAGCCTGTACTCTTATGGAAACATATGAAATTTCAAGACCACACACAACATACTCCAGAAATGTACAAGTCTGGATCTCCAGCTGGATGACCCCGTGGAGTTGATCACCATTTTAACCCTCCTTCAGAAAGTGATTTAGAGAATGGCTAACTTGCAACATGGACAAAGCTAGGCGTTTTATGGACACTTTTTCCACCTACTGGGCAAAAAGGAAGCTTTTAAACCTCTCAAGGAGATACTACTTTTCCGTGGTCAGTCGTACTCTACTCTTCTGGAGACCTTGGGGAGAAGCCGAGCGAGACCTGGCATCCCTCTGAAAACGACGTGATGAGCTCCCGGATTTCCACCCAAACTCTGACCAGCGACGCATGGGAAACCAGGAGCAACGTGCAGACTTGCAGCTGGTCAGGACACTTGTTGGAAGACCCTTTCCTCCTCTCCTCCTGCAGCTCAACAGGTGCTGTTTCACGGCAGCAGGACCCAGCTGAGAGCAGAGACCAGGATGGACCAAGGCACTTCTGTTTTCACACTGCTTTGCAACCTTTCCCTCCAGAAGCTGGCCGTGACGGATGTATTTATAAAGGAGAAGGCAACAAGTAGCTCCGAGTAGCCTAATGTGGTGGTGCTCAGGATTCAGCAGAAATCAGCAGCCTTATGTAAATTAATTAGGAACACAAACAGAACACAACCCACACAGACCAGGATTTCAGCAGCTTAATGGATAAATCATTACAGTTGTACAGAATCAAATCAAGTTAATGAGGGACTATGGGAAGATACTGAATCATGTTTGTACCATTAAATCCTAATGTGCTGCTCTTAATGTCATTGAAAAAGTACTGTTATAATGCACAAGAAACATTGAGTGAGCAGTCCAAATAAGCCAGGCACGTTAGAAACCACAGTGACAGACATTATAACTGTTAGTCTTATCTCCCTTCCTTCTCCACCCACCTCTGCGCCAAGGTCCCCTGCTGCAGACAATGCAAAGCCCTGCCGCTTGTGGGATGCAAAGCGATTAAAATCTCCTTGGCCAAGCTGATGGACAAGTGCCGTCTTCCCTGCTGCTGCTGCTTTGTTCACGTTCATCGCTTCCCAGGCAGCTCTACAAGGCACGACCCAGGAGCTCGCCTGGACCTCACCTCTGCGGCGAGAGGCGGCCAGGAGCCCCCAGGCTGCAGCCCCACCGGCCCCATCCTCCCGCGACTCCCACCCGCACGCGGCGGCCCCGCTGCCAGCCGAAGCCTCGGCTGTCCCGCACGTCAGCGTAAACGAAACGGTGCCTTTCGCCACGCGCACTAACAGCGCTGTGCTGGCTTAATCCCCCCCCAGCTTTTTCGTACCCCGGCGGCCGAGGCTGAAACCAGGCTGCCACCCAGGTGGCGAGCTCCCGAGCACGCAGACCTGCACGGGCTCGCTTTTCGCAGCCTGTGGATCCGGACTCTCATTTTCTTCCTCACATGTAAATCCGCATGACGGTTTGCCATGCTATGCAAACTCAATTATGGTAGCAACAGGGTGTTGCCAGATCTGTTTAAAAATGGCGTAAGTGAAGCTACAGGGTCCTATAATACAGCAATCACTTTTTAATTAAAATTTAGATCTTTTGCATGAAAAAAAGCTGAAACAGCCCTACTCATTATAGAGACAAAAATTATGGTAGATACGCTTTGCCAGGTGTAAACTCCAGCCTACACATCCTCAAGTGAAGGCATTTATCTATGGGCACAGAAATGGGCAAACATGCTGCACCCACTTATCTAATAAGCAGCTGCTCTTCGTCAAATATGAGAAAGAACAGACTAGGAAATTACCCTCCTGTAACTGTTACAAGTCCGACTTTACTGCACCATCCTGACAAAACTAACTGAAAAAAGGGACAGTTTCATCGCTATACCTGACATACAGAAGCACAGTTTGAAAAATGACAGAATTATTTTCCACGTATTAGCATGAATTTTATCTCATTTGGCCATTTATGGACCCTTATGTCTAAAGCAAGTACCACTGAATGGAGCAAAATTTCAGTTGGCTTCCACAAGAACTGAAAAGACTTGCTGCCATCCGCCAGCACGGAATCAGTTAATCACTCCAACCTCCAGCATTTGCACGTTATCAGGAACGTTAAGCAACAAGTGATCAAACATACGGCTTGAGGTATTTCTGTGTTCCTAACGACATGCAGAAGATAATCAAATATTACCTTAAACTGGTGCAGGCTTCTCCACTTGTATGCATGCAGTCCTGAGGAATTGCCACAAAGCTCCACTAATCTATTTTCACTGAAGTTAACAATACAGCCCCTTTTCAAGGATTTTAAAGGAACTTGATTCTAAGGGAAAAATCACCTGTACTTCTGATAAGTAATCATTTCAGCCTTTATTATAGAAGCTGGTAAAAAGATAAATCGAAACAACTATTTTTAGCAAAACTTTCCTTTTGGGGGTTTATTTTCATGATTAGAAATTCAGATCCTGTCTGGGCTACAAAACTCTCCTCTTACTTAGACTATGAACATGACAACGGCAACAGCAGAAAGGATGACACAGTAAAACCTCAGAGTGTGTTCACAGATGGTTTTGTACCAGGACAAATCTATATCCATTCCCAACAAGCATGGCCCAAACCTTCCAGATACAGGAGGCAGGGAAGACAAAACTAACATTCTTAGAGTTAAAAAGGGCAAAAAAAGGGGGTGCGGAGGGAGAATGTTCTTAAAACTTGTTCCTCGGCTATTTCCATATCGCCATCAAGCAACAAAAGAGAAGTAACCCCCACCTTTTAAAATTCCTCTGCAAAAGCCGCTCTATTTAAAAAGATACTAAATGCAGCTGGTGGCCCAGCTCATTTCCCTCTTGGCATGGAAATGCAGACAAACCTTTTTGGAACCATGTTCCTCCAGTTTTAATTTTGAGAGGTGGACACATTTCCTCCCTTATAGAAATCACTTCTGTGTTCTTAGAAAACACTCCTGTATTCCTGGAAAAATGTGGGGCAATTTAGTCTTTACCGTCACTGGGTTCCTGGCCTCACCTTCCAAAAGATACAGCCAGAGAGGTGATGCAGAAAGTGACTCTGTAAAGAGAGCTCAAGAAGCAAGCAGCAGCATGTTGGCCAGTTAGCTAGAGATGACGGCAGCTTGGCTCTTTAAAGCTCATGAATAAGCTAACAATTTCTGACTGTAGCTGCAGTTTCCTCTCCTCTCCCCCCTGTACACATGGTATTAGTGCAATCAGTTAATAGTGTGGCCGTAAGCTGAAGAGGAAGAACAACAAGCCGATGTTGCAGTTCAGACTGATGAAGCGTTGAAGATGTCCCCTGTAAAAGCACGTATTTGTTAGCACAGAAAATGAGTATTTACAGAAGCAAAGCAACAGGATACACCTGAGCCATTAGAAAACTAAACATCCTAGCATGACAAGGTAATACTAGACGATGAGATATATAAGAAAAAAAAAATCTGGTGCTATTGAGAAAACACAGCAAACGTGGTATCACCACCCAGCAACGTTCCCAGGACAGCATCCGTATCCATGTCACCTTGTCAGCCTGCTGACCACTGCCTTACATGTAGACGTCCCCAGATGCTGTCACTGTTTCTCACCACGCCTCTGTCATTTATGCAGAGCAAATGGTGCATCGCAGCATGCTGAGCCTGTCGGGATACGTCCGGTGGGAGGTTCTGGAGATTAGGGCTGTGAACTGCTATCACGTACCATGAAACCCCAGCTCACGGGAGCAATGCCACAGGCTTCTGCTACGGTCCAAGCAAATCATCCCGCCAAGGGGCAGCTGCAAGTCTCCAACATCAGGAGAAAAACGCCAGCAGTGACAATTTGTGAAGGCAAGAGGCAGGAGCAAAGCACCACTTGCCACAGCGTTTTTGATGCAGCACCACCATCTATGGAGGTTTTAAAATGTTAGTCATTCTTTTTGACACATTTTTTGCTTCAGAATAAAGACGTCAGTAGAGGCATCCTGTGTTTATTTGTATACCTGACCCGGCAATTGCTAGGAATAAGTTGGAGACAATATCCTATTGCAACAGCTGCTTGTACACAACAAACAAAGTTATTGAACAATTTACAGCAGAATCACTTAAAAAACTCCCTGCAACACCTTTTACCTGTTTGGTTGGTTTAAATGCATCCTGTACTGATACATACATCGTACAAAAGCTTATAAAGCTAATACACTCTTCTCGGAGTCAGGGACACCAAGAGCAGCTCTAAGCGCTGTCACTCAGGCAGCATGATGTGCCAGCTGCGTGCACTTGAACTCTGCGCTCCAAGGGAATGAAAATTTAAACTCAAAACTTGACCTGAGTGAACTTGGAAATTTAACTCAAGTGCTCTGCATGATCGGGACTATACAGTGTTCAGACTAAATAAATTAATCCAATTATTTTTATTTAGATATATTCCACTGTTTATGAATTTCCAAAAACAAAATACGTCCTTACTGTAACTTTTTAGTGTTTGCGTTATGATAAGAATATTTGAGACAAGTATTATGAACTACTTGCCTTCCCTGATTTCCATTAATATTATAAGGAAAAAAGCAAATGAAATAAAAGTTTTCAGTCAATGCAATTATGTTAACATCCTTGCAACATTTCCACTCAAGCACTAAGGAAACATTCAGCACTACAGTCTGAACTATTAGATACTGATGGCACAAATACTGTAGGCTCATTGCACTTAAGATCCAGCACAAACTTTAGATGAACTTTAGATATTTCCGTGGTATGCAGAAGAATGTGTTTTTAGTGTGTTGAACTATGAATCCCCTTCTAGCTAATTCAGGTAGACTCTGTCTCTCCTCCACCCTCAAGGCCAGCTACAAGAACATCATTATTTAAAACATGTGCACAGAGCGGACAATGTAGTTTTTCAAAGTTTGTTGGCAAATCTTGTGGTCTGGAACTACAGCCCTGATCATTTTACAAACACTTGTGCTAAAAGGGATTCATGATCTGTTAGAAAATCTGGATTCAGGCATTTTTCATTTTATTCTCCCGCACCATGGTGGGGAGAACTGGTAAATATCTGTAATGCAAATACTGAACAAGGAGCATTACTCAGCATAGGAAAGAAAAATCCTCTGCTTGACAATCAGCATCCTTCATGCCTACCCAGGTTTGACGCCAGAAGACAGTTTTCATTGGCGTGGGTCCTCCTCTTGGAGGACGGAGCACATTTTGGGTGTCAGCGTCTTTTCTCAGATGAGAAGTGATAGGACACGAGGAAATGGTCTCAAGTTGCACCAGGGGAGCTTTAGATTGGATATTAGGAAGCATTTCTTCATGGAGGAGTATTATTTCAAGCATTGGAGCGGGCTACCAGGGAGGTGGTGGAGTCCCCATCCCTGGAGGTATTTAAGAGACGTGTGGACGTGGCACTAAGGGACATAGCTTTGAGATGGGACTCGGTAGATCAGGCTGATGGTTGGACTTGGTGATCTTGAAGGTCTTTTCCAATCTAGATGATTCTATGATTTCCCAGCACCACACTGCCACTACCCAAATGATCACTATGATGGCAGCAGCAGCTCTGCTGGGCACGCTGCAGCTTACAACCCAGCATCTTTCCCATCTTTTTCCTTCTGAAGAGTCCAGTGTTTAGTTTTGTACACACGTGGAAGCCATAGCGCTGCGTATTTTTACCTGTGCACTTGTGGACTCCGCAGAAACTCCGTTTCTGCAAATCAAACCACTGCACAGCTACTCAGCTGCACGTTATCAAAATCCATCAGGTAAAAATAACTGCATGAATTTTACCTCAGATGACACAAAATGTTCATTTCACAGTTCTGCCTACCTTGACAATCTGTTCATGCTGAAACTTCTATAAAAAGACATGGTTAGCAGCATTAAACCCTTTGAATGTCAATAGACTTAATGCAGCCCGGGCTTCCTGCTGGGAAAGGGAGCCACCAGGAATATTTTATCGTTCCTCCGCTGCTTCCCCTGACAGCAAAGCCATCCCACAAATGGGAGCCTGCAGCCAGGTCCGTGCTCCAGAGCTCATCGCATCCTGGCAAACCAGCAGCTCGCCGCCGCCGCCGCCTCAAGACATCAAGTCCCCAGCGAGGCACTGGATGGGGTTAAGTGACGTAATTTAATGGGGGATGATGTCACAGGAGCTGGATGCCAGGGGCAAAAGCGGGGGGGCTTTTCTCTTTGAAAAAGAGAAATTGTAGCTGGTAGAGATGACAACAGAGGGGGTTCATTCCAGGGCTGCAAGTCCGTGAGTCTACCCTGGGGACTGTCTTCCTGGCTTCAGGAGTTCTTTTTTCCCCACTTGCATTTTTTTTTTTCTTTTTAAATGAGAACCTGAAACCGTTCTTCAGTCTCTCAATGAACAGGAAATCAGCCAAAAGAACAAGCCCCACAGGCCTTGAGATTATTTTAAACAATTAACAATAAGCCACTATTCTTTGATATAATTATAGAAATCGCACTTCTTTGATACACGATGGCAAACAAGCATGTTGAAGGGGCAAATAGAGGTAGATTTTTTTTTCAGGAAGATAAGTACTTTTCTAAATAACACGTACCCTGAGGATTATATTTATACAACCATTTTAGTAAGCAAGTCCTTTTTAAGTCCACTATAATCCACTGACAATAAAAGATGAAAGAAATCTACAGGAAAACCAGGGTATAATCAAAATATTTAATCAGTGAGAGGTTCCTTATCAGAGCCATAAACTTGAACGTGCTGTGGTTTGTCCCGTTTTACCCCTCCGCCAGCGCTTGCTGCATCCTCCCTTGCTGCTCTCCCATCCTTCTTAGCGCAGTGACATTAAACAACTGAGGGTGGAAATGTTCTTTATTCTCCTTATCTACCCCCCCCCCCAAAGTTAAAAATTTGGCCTTGGGTTAAACTAAACAGATTTTTCTTTTTCTTTTTTTTTCCTTAAAACCAAGTCTCACGATCTCTGCCTGACCTCGGTGGGAGGCCAGAGCCGAGAGCGCGGCGCGAGGCAGCGAGACCCTGCCGCCCACTCGCAGCGCTGCAGGGGCCAAGTGAGGGTCAGCTCACCCAAGGACAGAGATGGGTATAATGGCTTTTAATTACTTCCTTCCTTTCCTTTTTTCCCCCTCTTTTTCTCTCTCTCTTTTTTTTTTTTAATATTTGTTTTTAAGAACAGGAGAATAGCTACTGGAATATTCCTCCTCACACTTTTTTTTTTTTTTTGGTATACTTGGCAGACATCAAACAGCTACAGTTTTGTATGCAACTGACATTAAATAACTGGTTTGATAGCTACATTTTTGAGGAAAAAAATAGCAAATTCTCACTTTCTTGAAAGGCTTTACTTCTACTTGTTTGCATGTTCCCTAAGTTACCAGCTTATTTCCCTAGGCCCTTCTGACAGCAATATCCATATCCTTGTACCAAAGAAGTATGGGAAACTCTGGAAACATCCAACTACGTGCAAACATTTAAAGCTCAGAGACCCTAATACAAAACAAATACCGCTTCGAAACAAACATCTCCAGATGTTTTAACATATTCTTTTATATATGTATGGAGATATATATATATATGTAAGATGTGACTCAGGCATGGAAAGCCAAAAGAATGTTCTCATTTCCTGAGGCTGGCTAACAAAAAGGAAAAAAATGTGAATGAAGGAACAAAGATTTCGGAAGTCAGCTTTTTCTCAGTAACAGCAGCTTTAAAATTATCCACTTCGATTCCTTTTTAGTATAACCAGAGTATTGCCTCTCTTGCAACTGCATACACTTACAAAAGGAAGCACGGGAGGGAGGAAAACGCTGTTTTCTGGGTTGCGTAAAAGTGCTGCAGGCGTGTCCCGCTTGACAGACCACCGCACTCCTCCTTTCAGCCCCAGCGAAGCCCACCGCGGAGGGCTCCCACCCCGGCAGCTCGTGTTGCCTCCCCGGCACAGCGCTCGAGAAAGCCGGGAACGCAGCCCTGCTGGCGGCGGCTGCCCCGCAGTGACGTCTCTGTGCGGTGGGACCTCGCCTTCTAGATCGCACGGACACAGCTCTTGCTCCACTCATTTCAACGGTTCCATGGTTCCTCCAGGGCCTGAAAGCAGTGGGTGAAGATACCCCCTCGGCACGTTCAAACACCTGTCTCCCGAAGTCACGCCATGCCAACAAACATTACGTAGGTTTAAACCGGCACTGATGCATCGCTGTTCTCCATGCCCTAAGTACAGCCTACTTGTCACAGGGAGGGGAAGCTTCCTCTGAATCCTCCAAAGTTGAATTTCTGCACCCTAGTGCTGTGACAACAACAGTGTAGGAGTGGTTTCCCTTAACGCAAGGCTGTAGGAGAGGACAACAAGCTGCAGGAAGAACATATTCGAGCATACCCTCAACAGCAGCGAGCTTTTAAAACCACCCAGGCAGTCCTCCCCGAATGACCCTTCCGTGTCCAACGGGGTGTGGAAGTGCCCCTTCCCTGCACCCGCCGCAGGTCCGGGCCACCAACACGCGTTGCTCGGTCCCTCTGTAGGTCCCCAACAGCTCCCCACAGGAGCCCCACCTTTAGCATCGCTCTCCAGGTCCACGGCTACGTGGTCCAGACAGACACCCCACCTCCAGCAAAGCAGGCATCTCCCTTCCACCCCATCTCCACCACTTACAAGGTCGAGGAATCAATCCAGATCGAGCCAAACCTGGTTTTCATCCTATATATCCGCCTACCTATCTGGCCACCGGTTTCCAGCTGGATCAGTTCCCCAGGCTTGATCCAAGTGCCCACGTAATCGCTGCCTCCGGGAGGAGCAGGGCCCTGGCCTGGCCCAGGACGGCGTCTCCTGCTTCTTGGAGCCAGCCAGACCCGGGGCTGGGAAGCGATCACCGCAGAGAGAGCCTCAGCCCACTTACCAGCAGGGCCTGGCAAAAATAAGGGATTTAATCTAGCACACATGTCGGTCTCCCTGCCACAAAATGCAAGCCTGCTCTGCTACCGATGCAGTTCGGCAGCGCATGGTTTTCATCTGTGAACCGAAATACGCTCCTGTTTGTAAGCGTTTCCTCACGACGGAGCGTTTCCCGACGCCGGAGGGTTTGGGAGCAGAGGCTGCTTTGCTGATTCAGCCCCGAGCCTGCCGGGGCCGCATCCAGGCTCTGCCAAGCCACGTTCCTGCTTCCCGAGCCAGCAGCCGAGCGTGCCAGGGACAGGAGGGGAGGGCCCCCAGCCCGGCCGCCCCCCAGCGCCCTCGCAGAGCCCCCTTTTCTCCCCACAGCCATCTCTGAAACCACCTCTGCGTGCAGTCTTCTGCGCCCACACCAACCCCACAGCTGCTGCACGCCAGCAGGAGGTCTGGACGGGAGCCACCCTGCCACGCCGTTGCCTCCCAAATACTTGCCGGCGTTACTCTTCTGCTTCGCTGCGGTCTTTCCCGGTGCCCCCTACCACAACAAAACAATACATTAATGCAGAAAATCCTTTTAATTCTAAGCGCAGCCGCCTCCCCTGACTGCCCAGGCCACCCAGGAAACCTTCATAAAGTCATCACAGGGTCCTAGTTTCTCTAGTTAGCCACACCAACTCCCCCCCGTGACATGAGTAATAAGTCCCAAGGTTTTAACTCAGCTCTTCCCACCAGTTTAGGTTTTGGTCAATCAAAAGTCCATCCACCAGTGCACGCTCAGTTCTTGAAACTATTTAGTGCAAGCAGGGGTTGAAACAACCCTACATGCACCAGGCTGACTTAGGGTTCATTCTGACTTAGGATTCATTCCTTAGCACATTCTGTAGAACTAGATGGTGTTTTGTTTTTTTTTTCAAATGAGTTAGGAAGTGATGAAAAATAAAGACGATCAGAGCTAGAATTCGAGTACTTCTTGTTTAAAATACAAGGTAGAACAATTGACATGAAAAATGAAGAGCGTAAAACCTCGTCCTGGGTGATGACAGTATTTTTCATGCATCCTAGGATACATGCTCCAGACCATCTACATACTTCGTAGTGCAGCAGGAAGGTGGTTTCAGATGCAGACAAGAAGTCCACGTGGCTCGTAGATAGCTTGCCCCTACACAAACCACCCGCTTCTGCCCCATGAAATTTGCCGATGGTCTCCGTGCCCTGAGACAAATCCATTAAACTGTCCCACGTAAGGGGTTGTTGAGGCGCACAAAACCAGCGAAGCAAATTACAGTACCTTGACTTTCTTTTTATTTTCTACCTGCTTAAAAGAACTTAAGTAAGCATTTCCATAAAGATTTTGACGCTTCAGGAATGGGAAGCACTGAAGTAATTGCAAAGGAGTGCCCTAATTTGCAGAAAAGTATTTCCCCCAGGGCACGGTCTTCTGTTCTGCTTTCTCCAGTTGTCAAGTTGAATTAGGATGTTCCCATCCTTCTTTCACTTTTCAAAGCACATTTCTGCCTCAAAGCCAGAGCTTGTGCACAAGCCGTATCGGCGATGTGCTCTGCAGCACATCACTACAACGACAAAGACAACAGACCACATGCATACGCTTGATTCACGCTATGGATGGCTTAGACAACGTACAACTTCAGCTGTCTAAACACAACTGTTGTTTCGATTTTTCCTTGTCATCAGCACCTGCCATCATGGAAAGACCTTACGTAGTAACTTTCCCACCAACTGTCCAGCTGCTTTTAGCACGGATAATAGTTAAAGTGTCCCCACGTTGGAAAGCAGTAAGAGATGCATCAAACTACAGAGCGAGAAACCTTTAAACTCGGATTTGGGATGGAACAAAACACAAACGAATTAGGATGTCTAGCCTAACACACTTAGCACAAAACCACAACTGCAAGAGTGGAACAGCTTGCCTTAAGTGCTTTGACAATAAATATTTTATTGTAACTTGAAAAAGAATTTGTTAACTATGCAAGTGATGCTCCGTGCATTATGGTTCCCCTGCAGAAACTGTCTGGAGCCAGTTCTAAGAAAAAGACCACTGGGTTACCGCTGAGATTTAACTCCAGTGTCAGCTATAGCTTCTTGTTTCCCTTATCGACGCCTTCTGAAGCCAGCAGCACTATAAAGTGCCCACAGTTTTCAGCTTCACACAAACAAGAGCTGCAAATCCAACAAATCGATGCTAGTTTCTCAAATATAGTTATTCTGTGAATAAGAGAAGCTTGCTTTGTTCAGTATTTTACTGCACGCTGGCCTATATTTATTACTAGAAAGAAAAATTTAGTTTGCAGTAGGAAACTAAAAATGTTTAAGATAATAAATGCTCTGAGCTGCAAGCTAATATTTTCCTCTGAATCCTGTAAGAAACTTATTCCAACAATAACACATCAAGACGAATTCAACACAAACAGCTGGAAAAGCTGCCCACAAAACTCAGCCCGTGTTCTCCCCTGCACCCCCGCCAAAAGAAAAAAACCACCAGCAACTCATGCACTCTCAACCCAAGCATCACACAACTACATCTTACATTCAGATGTTGAATGCGAAGTGCATTTTTGAATTGATCTATAACATGAGGACAACTACAAAGCAAGCATGCGTTACAGCGAGTAGCTTTCGGCACCAGGAAGCACACTCAGCAACCCTGGATGACAAACCGCTGCCCAGCATCATCCCAGCTGCCAACCGCACATCCCTCACCAGCCAAAAAACCCTCTCCCCCCGCAGCAGACCTTACTCTGTCGTCTGACGCTGAGCTCCCACGGCAGTGCCCCGGGGTTACGGGCGTTCAGGTTACAGCAGAAGACTGCAAGTTCCTTGCATTGCGAAAACAAAGGCAGCAGCAGCAACTGGAGCTCAAAAAGCCTCCACGAGGCGAAAAAAATATAAAAGTTAGAAAGAACAGTATTTCAGAGAGCAGTAAGGAATCCCTGCTGACCAGATGTCTGCTACTCCTCTGTGCACAGGTCTGGAGAGAGACCTCAAGTCATTCTTTCCCTTTTTTGTTTCCTTCCCCAAAACTTAGATTAATTTACCTCCCTAAATCAGAACAAAAAGTCAAGATCCGGAATCCCTTAGGAGTTTCAGCATGCAGAAGCTTTTGCGATCACCTTGCATTTTGTTAAAAGCTTGCTTTGAATGGAACATGTGCATTCTTAGTGGTTTTTTTCCCCAAAGACCCAAACCAAGAAAATGCACTGACTTCGCATCCCCCCCGCAAGAAACCGCACAGTATTTTACGCGGGCCTTGGCTTTAGCTTGAGTCACCCGTGGGCAGCTCCCTCGGATGGCTCTCCCCGCATGGCCCGTCCCTGCCTCACGGTCGGTGGCTGCCTCGCGCCCCCGAGGACCGACACCTTCTGCCCCAGCACATCCCGTCGCCATCCCGCGGCTTCGCCTCCTCGGCTGCCACAGCAGGCCCCTCGGCCCTTCGCACCACAGCATGACCAAAGTAACACGAGGCGAGGTCAGAGAGGCGCAGGAGGAACCACGCTTGTTCTGCGCTGCAGAAACTTCCTCCCGGGCAGCTCGGTGCAGCCAAGGGGGAGGTGGGCTCCCCCCGGCGCGCTCTGCCTACTTCACCGCGGCAAGTTTCTGCAAGCGGAGGGCCTGGCCTGACTTTGTCCCAAAATCTCTGGCTGCGCCAGGGGTGTAGCCGAGCTCACATCCTGAGGAGCGTGTACCGGCAGCACCGCTGGCCCGCTCGCCCAGAGCTTCAGCAGAGCAGCTGCAAGCAGGCAACCGCTGCGCTCGCCCGGAGCGGCGGACACCACACCGGAGCCGCAGCACCTGTGCGGGGCTGAACGCCCGCAGCAGCGATGCTGTCTCCTTGGCTGCTTTCGGGAGCACAGAAATAGCACCAAATACAGAAAGAAGCGCAGCTGGGGAGCTCCCCTCACCCCCTAAGAAAGCAAGGGGCTGGAACAAAAAGTTACCTTCGTAAGCACGGGCACCCGAGCCATGTTAGCTTCTTTCCCTCAGCGCATGGATGCACAGCAGCTAGAGCCACATCCAGGCCCCAGCTGGCGAGACGCTGCCGCTGCCCGGCCCCACACCGCGCTGCGGGGACACGGGTGCCACCGCGGCACCCGGCGCGGCCTGGCCGCCCTGCGGCGGCCGCTTCTCTCCCGAGGCGCGGTGCAGAGCTGGAGGAATTCGCAAGCAGAAACGGGGCGCGGGAGGGATAAGGCAGGCTGAAGTCTGCACGCCTGCGGTTGTCCCAGAAGGGCTCCTTTCCCTTCCCCCTGCCCCAGATTCCCACGTATTACTGCAACCCCTGCCAAGCGCTTTAATTCGGGAGAGTTCTTCCCAAGAAACGTTTACAATGGGTGAGGCTCCGAAACACCGGGCAACCAGCAGAATGGACTTTGCTTTCCACGACCCATCCCCGCTGACCCTTCCCTCAAGGTACGGCCACTCGGTAACTGCGGGAGACGCGAGGCGCTGCACCAAGCTCACCGCCACGCACCCGGGGCTGCCCAGCACCAGCGTTTTACCGCGGTGACCTCCCCCAGGAACGGGGCTTTTAACGCAGCGGGGCCCCAGAACCGTGCTCCCGCCCGGCTCGGAATGACTGGTGCTGAGCCCGGTGCCTCACCTCCAGCCTGCTGCGGCAGGGGCGCACGCCACGCC
>VXAL01008321.1:123595-137944 GCA_013399475.1 Chauna torquata | reverse complement strand
GCGCCGCCGCTGCCACCGGCACCGGCAGCGAGCGGCACCGGTGCGAGGCCGCGGGCCCGGCCCCTCGCGCGTTCTTGCAACCCCGCGGGAAGCGGGCTGGAGAAGTGTTCTGGATGTTACGGGGCGCTTGGCGCTGCTCCTGTCCGCGGCAGAAGGCTGCAGTCGAAGCAGCCCCAAGTATTTTTACTGTTTCTTACCCGTGGTTTCCTGGCAGAGCGTTACTTGCAGCGAGAGAGCCGCTGCCGCGCCGTAAGACGCCAGGTACGTTTGGGTGAGCATTTGTGGAGCAAAGTTCCGCGCCTGTCACGTTGCTTAGAGCCCAAGCGGCACCGCTGAGCAGCCACGCGAGGAGAGGCCAGCGCCTCGCTCTGGTTCAGCTGCCGTCTCCTCACAAGGTAGCTGCATCGGGTGTCCTTCAGCAGCAGCGCTGCCAAAGCTAAAGGCCCTGCCTGCCTGTGGGGAAGCAAGCTCCTAAGCCCTACAGGTTTCGGAGACTTACGAATGAATGAAAAGCGCATGGCAGAAACTGCGGGCTGACGAAGCCGTCTGTGTCGCCACCCGTTACTGTCCTTCATTTCAGAGCGAGGAACTGGCGCGACAAAATGAAGAATGCAAATATTTGACTGTTGGGGCTCAGGAGGTCTCTGTGACACTGACAACGTGCCGAGGGAATACGTCAAGCCAGTGAAAATCAGCGTAGGCAGGTACAAGCAAGCACACATCAGAAAGAGTAATTGGAACTATGAGTACACGGACTACATCTACTTCACTATCCATTTTTGTCAGGAAAAGAATGCAAACGTTTGGGAATACAATTAACAAAAATATGTGATCGCTGTGCGGCAGGCATGCTTCAGGACAGCACTACAACTGTGAAAACATAAAAACACCAGGCTGTTGGCTCTTGTTTGTTCATTTGCTTGCTTCTTGGCATGGTTCAGTTTTGCTTGCCAAGTTTAGCAACCCAAACATAGCAAAATCTTAGTATCACAGGGAATACATTTCTGTACGCAGAGCGAAATAAATTACATGGCTGGAGAAGGGAAGGGATGCCAAAAGAGAGGCAGGGGATCCTTCGCCTCTACTCAGCACTGGTGAGGCTGCATGTGGAGCACTGGGTCCAGTTCTGGGCCCCCCAGTACAAGAGAGGCCTGGACATACTGGAGCGAGTCCGACAGAGGGCCACCAAGGTGATGAGGGGACTGGAGCACCTCTGCTGTGAGGAGAGGCTGAGGGAGCTGGGACTGTTCAGCCTGGAGAAGAGGAGGCTCAGGGGGATCTCACCAATGCCTATAAACACCTGAAGGGAGGGTGCAAAGGGGACGGAGCCGGGCTCTTCTTGGTGGTGCCCAGTGCAGGACAAGAGGCAGTGGGCACAAACTGGAACACAGGAGGCTCCCTCTGAACACCAGGAGGCACTTCTGTGCTGTGCGGGTGACGCAGCCCTGGCAGAGGCTGCCCAGAGAGGCTGTGGGGTCTCCTCCTTGGAGATCTTCAGCAGCGGCCTGGACATGGGCCTGGGCAGCCTGCTCTGGGTGGCCCTGCTTGAGCAGGGGGCTGGACCAGGTGGCCTCCAGAGGTCCCTGCCAACCTCAGCCATTCTGTGTGATTCTGCTAAAAAAAAAAGGCAAAACAACAAACCAAAAAAACCAACAACCAAACAACTCCCCTGCCCACCATCTGGCAGCAGAACTTCCTTATATCATCTAAATAGGTAAGTACTCCTTCTGTTGAAGGTAACACTACCCCTTTGTTTTTCTTTCTAATTAGCTTTGGGCAGGCTGCCACCATACTTGTAGGCAGCTTCATGAATGCCTTTAATTAACCCCAGTTTGGCTGTGAGGAGCTGGGACCCTCTCGCGTCGCCCGACCTCGCCGGGAGCTGCGGGGCAGGGCCGAAGAGCAGCACCTCTGACCAGCACAGGCTGGAGGAGGGACCGCGCTCTTGGTAGGGCCACACACCTGCCCCTACCAGGGCAGCAAACTCCAACAGAGCGAACTCTGGAAATAATTAACAGCCAGGGCACGCCAATGAGCACAGCTGTTACGGTCCTTCCTTTAGCAAGCACATTAATAGCTTTAATAGCAGGCGAGCTGCACCCTGTGCAGTTCTCCTGTGACTTTAAAGATGACAGCCCTGGAGCATAGTCTGCGAGCAATCTTATCTTGAAGCCACAAAGGCACTCGTAAGTAGTGAGAGAGCCTCCACCAGGCAGTATTCGAAATGCTAAGTGCTAACAGCTTTCAGAAGCGCCGTACCAAGAAAATCTAGGCATTCGGTTTCAAAGATTGCCGCCCTAGACGCTGCACGCTTTATGGCAAGTTTGCGCCTTGGCTTTGGGGTCCGACTTAAATTTTTGTTTTGTCTTCCTGTGCAGCAGAAATAACAGTTCTTGATGATCTCCATTACATAGTATTAGAGCATTCTGGCATCCTAATTAACTTGTAAAATTCAGTCCAGAGTACTTAAGTAAATAATTTAATAGGATTCACAAATACTTCACGCAAAACTCAGAAGAAAAAATGTCACTCCTTCCAGTCCTGTATAATGAAAGGCTATGGCCACTTTCTTCCTATGCAGTTTAAAAAAAAAAAATCACAACAGTAATCTGCCTACTTATTTCTGCTTACAAAGCCAGCATGAAGTTGGGCATTCTACCACTAACATGCTTGGTATCAGGAGGGTAAGAGCCAGAATCCCCAGAAGGCAAGTGAGGAAATGGAGAAATGAAGTTCACAAAGGAAGCATGTGACAGAGCAGGGATTTGTGACTTCATGTCTCCAGACCAGCATCTTAATCACAAGATTAACTTTTTTCTTTTTTAAATTCTCTCTGCATGCTAGACTAAAAATCAGTTCTATTTGAACATATGCTTTTGATGTTCTGTTTCCAGAGCACTTTAAGCCTTCCGTCATTGTTGAAATACCAACACCTAGTACCAGGGCTGGCAGTGGTTGAAATGACAGTGCAGAATCTTTGCCTACTCTTTAGCTATTCAGAGCCAAACCTGTCAGCATTGCTGACACCAAAGAAACAAGACCATTATTGTAGGTCTGGGGAAGAGGTAAGAAAGGAAATGTTGCTGGAGGGACAGACGAGCAAAAGGCTGCTTAGTGAAAGGGTTCGACTGCCTGTCTGTGATGACAAACGTGAGCATCTTTACATCAAGTTCTTTCCATTTCCAGACAAATTGTTTCACAGTTTTGTCATAATGCTATGAAGAAACTTGAGTAAAAGCCCAGGCACTTAAAAATTACCTATCGCTGTGTCTTCTTCACTGTCTTCACAGGCTCCCCAGGCAGTGGTCACGGCACCGAGCCTGCAGTTCAAGAAGCATTTGGGCATCGCTCGCAGACATAGGGTCTGATTTTTGGGTGGTCCTGTGTGGAGCCAGGAGTTGGACTCGATGATCCCTGTGGGCCCCTTCCAGCTCATTCTATGATTCTATGATCTTCATAGCTGCAGCAATAAGACTTTTTGTAGATCTTCCTCATATAAATGCTTCTGCCTAGAAAGACAGAGGCTGTCAAGCAAAGTTCTAATTTAGGGTTTACTGCCCAGAGTCCTGTCAAGGCTGACACTTGAGGGTCTCTACTTCAGCCAGTGGTATTTGTCCTAGTTTCTGCTTTCTCTCAGAACTTCATGAAACTGCAGGTGCTGTATTCTCCCTCATGTTGTTATTGACTCTGAGTGCTGGTTAACCTAGCAGACCCATGTTTGTTTATCCTAGTGTAATCAATGGATTCCAACTGTAAACAGTGTCAGTGTTCTTCTTATACTTTCAAAGCTATGAGGCTAAAGCAAAAGCAAAGGCATCTTTGAGTGTCTTCTGACCATTTAAGTATGAATAATTTTTGAACACAGGGTGTCCAGATAAGCATTCCTAGCAAAACTTTTAATGACTTCACAAATTATGAATTATCAGTTTCAAATTCTTGCTCGGCATTAATAACTTTTTGCAACTCAGTTGTAGAAACAAATTAATTTTGACCACTATTTGAGCTCCATAAAAATCTTTGGCTTTTGCATAGTATGTAGTTTACTCAGAATACTAGCAGCATTGTTTTAGTGATCGTTCTGACATCCTTATAAAAGCAAAGGCAAATTTCTGCTTCATGCATTTTAGACATAACTAGTATATTTGGCTTCACCTTTTCTTGGAAGATGGGAAGAGATAGTGCAGGAACAGGGACATAACTTTTATAGATCAATCTAAAAAACCTGCAAAACTGATCATTAAAATTCTGTACTTAGCAGCATAAATTTATGCTTCATGACAAGGGCAGGAATTGGATGGACACACTAATGGCTAAAGAAAAAGCTTATGGCAGCACCACAAAACAGGTACTTAAAAAAAGTAATGATGACTTTTAGTGATCACGATATTATGCTCACATTTTTATTTATGCTTGTATGCTACTTGCGTGTAAAAGAAGAATATGGAGATTTGTCCACAGCAATGTTTATTGTTAGTGATGCTTTAAAAAAGTTCAGGGAATCTGTTCCAAACTGAAAGCTTAGTCTACGTTGATATGTAAAGCCGTGAGAAGAGTTAAAGCATTGCACAGTCATCCTTTCTGTTCATCATGCTATTCTCGTTATGCTTTACCCATCATAAAAAATAAGCCACTACCTGATCCACCCCAAATTCCTAACCCATCCGTCAGAAATAGTTTCATCAAAGTCATCACTGTTCAACTGCAGAAGGTAGGGAACAAATCTGATGGCAACGATCCAATGATCTCTTTGTCTTGCTGACAACCCCCTTTTTCTCTGTCACATAAGAACCATATTTTAGCACAAGCATCCCTAGCTATTGCAAAATCAGTGGTAAAAACACTGGGAAAAAAAAAAGGCATTGCTCAATGACATTAACTTTATGCAACCAGTTAGAATTACAGACACGTATCAGCAGTTCAATGTCCACTCAATGATAAACAGCCTGCAGCTGGGAGTCACGAGTCCCACGTCTTTCTGTTGGTGCGTTTAGAACATGTATTGTTTTGCGTGGCTATTTGGATGTTTCTGCTAATGCCAGTATTTTGAGGTCCTCCAGAGCAAGAAAATGTGCCTCAAGAGTCAAGAAGCACAGAATTCAGCCAAATAACTTGCGATAACTAGAGGGGAAACAAACAAGTTATTGAACAAGTAATTGAAGCATGTCATTTTTCTATTTTAAGCTTTTTTCCTGAAAATCCTTCTCCTGCAAGGAAAGTGTGATATATCCACTATCCTCTAACTCTCTGCAAACAACCGGTTTGAGCAGTTCGAAGAGGAAGGCTGCTAGAGAACGTTAGGGCCACCACATCAACAGCAGGAGCTGTTTTGCCTTTGTTGCCTCCAGCTGCTTCTCTCTCTTTCTGCCAGAGGCTGTAGCCCTCCGCTCGTGGAACTGGCTGACCGCCCCTCTGCCCCCCTGCAAACGTTGACAGCTTCACCTAGATTGCTGTGGCTGCAGGTTTAAGTAACACATGTGACTACCTGTGAGATGAACATTAACCAGTCTGTGTAAATATTTAGCTACTAAAAGCCAAAATGGTATGACTGGCCTTCTCCCTTGCCAAAAGTAACGCTGAGCATCAGCAGCTTAACTTCACAAGGGGGAATGAGGAGGGTAAAACACTACTTAGGTAAAAGCTTTTTCCCGGAGTTGTGTAATATTTTCAATGATTTTTGAGACGTTTTGTGTGCTACAAATTGCACGAGATCCAAGAACTAATACGTACATTTGCTTAGGAAAAGGCCTGAGTGCTCTCAGAACAATCTTCGATTTTCAAGCAATTAAGCTCTTAGATGAGACCATTAAAAAAAAAAAAAAAAAAAAAAAAAAAAAAAAAAAAAAAAAAAAAAAAAAAAAAAACCACCTTAAATCCTATACTCACATGCAGCTGCTATCCAATGTCTATCAATTTAAAACACTTTAAGAGGCCATTATAAGAGGACTGGAACTGTGCTCGTGCCCAAAATAGCACATTGGTTTTTACACTGATTATCTTGGATTCTTAAGACGCCTACAGACATTCAACTGTCAGCAAAAAGAATAAATGATTTGCTAACACTGAAGAGGATCTAATCGCTGAAGCAGTAACTAACGTGCATTTTTCCACTTTGCTTTACGATCCTCTATCTTCATTGTTCAGTCCAGCATTGATCATCAGGACCGGAAGGAAGCTCCTGACCCTGCGATGTGCCTTCTCATCCTTGCAAGACAGCATTACTTACTTTAGATCAAGTTCTGTTTGAAAAGTAGCCGGATTATTCTTTCCCTTCCCCTAAGCACATATGCATCTGACACTTGTTCATAGGAGAAGTTGACTTCAATTTCGGGCTTTCTTTTTTGACCGTTTTATATCTATTTGCTCTTAGGTTAACTTCTTTGCACACCCTGATTTTTTTCCTAACTCTTCTCTTTAATACTACAGTAAACATCCCATGTTTTCTACCTTGCATCTGAGCATTTTCTCAGGTAAGAACAGGCATCCAGGAAAAAAGAGAGGCACGCTGTTGTGTAAAGGTGAATTTTATTGAAGCGATGGCCACATCAAGGGGGCATCACAGACACGTTTCCAACCAAAACATTTCTCTTTTCAGCCTAGTAATTCTGAAATTACTACAACAAACATTTTTATCTCTTCAAACATTTGGTTTCTCAGCTTGTAGGTGTTAACCGCTATTTGCAAGGCTCTTTTGGGAGGCGTTTTCACAGTACCAGTAATAGTGGAACTATCAGGTCGTTAAGGAAGTATTGGTGCACCAGGTGAAGCCAAAGCAAAAGCCAAAGCATAGGTGGTTAAGCTGCCTTCAAAGCCACTCATTATAAACTAACGACAGTATTTAATTATTTCCCCCCCACAGTTTCAGGATACCCGTTATCAAAGCACAGGGATGGAGGGAGATGGAGAAAGGAAGATTTAAATTCAGAAAAATAATCTAACCACGTGTTCTTCTCAATTATGCTTTGGGGAAGGGGGGGCAGGAAGGAAAAAGCAACTCTACTCTCCCATGTACCACCTCTAATACAGGTTCCCTCTGGCCATTCCCGAACCCCAGACACAACCAGTCACATCTGCACTACAGCCTTACAGGTTCTGGTCTTTCTGTCGTTCAAACAGGGCACGTTTCGCTTGCACAGGCGGGTCTCCATTCTGTGGAAAACGGAACGCAGAAGGCACGTACATAAACCGTTTCTAAGCCCACAAAGGTAGTTAAAAATGTGACCACAGTGCACACAAAGTCCTGGGAACTCAGAATCACTCTAATTTTTTGTTATTAATTTCCTATGTATACTCTGCATAGTGACAGCAGAGTCTTCTTTATGTTATGCCCTCCTGTCCTGAAGCTAGCGGTGAAGGCAGGCAGATAGAAGAGTAAAATTTGGTGCTAAGCTCAAACTCTTTAGGCCAGGATTACACTTTCTGGGAAATATCCTAACAAATATGGCACTGTAAAGGAAGAAGAAAATACAATTCTAGAACCAGAAAGCAGAGGCAGCACTGTGCTCTTCCAAAAAAGAGCACCAGGATATGTCAAGAAGCAGCAGTACTAGTTAAAATTTTAAATTGCTTTTTGAAAGCAAATCACAGCTACAATGCTGTACATTACAAATGCAAATATATGACAAAAACTTTACTATGCAAAATAATCCTGCTTCCAGTCCCCATTCTTCTACGCCATTTACTGCAAGTGCTTATTAAACCTTGATATATTTGTTTCCATCAGTTTATTGCCACAAAGGTTCAGTTCTGGCAATCTTTGCATTCAAACACAGTTTAGTAGCAGTTTTAAAAATATTTTTACATTAAGACCTTCATCTTCTATTGTAAAAAAAATATAGTAATGCAAGAGGTGTCCACTACATTCATAAATACAGTATGTGAGTTTTGCTAAAATCAGTGAGCATGCAACTCAGACCTGGAAAAAGTCAATAAGCAACTGGTACTTAGTACAGCCAGTGATATATGTTACTTGCATACATTTATTCACAGTTTACAGTGTTCAATAATCTACAGTTCTGACCCATGTGCATTTAAAAAGGAAAGGAACTTGTCACAGCTCTTTAGAGACATCGCGAAGAAGAGACTAAAACAGGTCAGTGGCAAACTAAGTTGGAACTAGGTAAAAAAAGTTGTACCCCTTCACTCATGTGCTTCCGTTGTTTAAAAAAAATCACAGCAGGAGAATGACTTGAACATGTTGCTATGCATCATTTGAAATCTCTCCCCTAGCTCTGTTCTAGTATTCTTTTGAGTGACATTAACCAAATGAGAGTTAGAATTAAACAACGGAGATCTGGAGCAAGTCATGAATGTGAAGATATGGTTATCATTTCAAAAGCAAATGTAATTTCATGCTTGCTATTTACATTTCCGAACAGATGCCCTATGCTATCACTTATCCGTTTTGTGATCTGAAAGTCCACAGAGGGTGTTTTCATGGGTAGCACAAACCATAAAGATTTTAGTTAGAGCATATAATGAAAGAGGGGAAAAAAAAAAAAAAAAAAGGTGCTCAAGACTGTGGAAAGGAATTAAAATATCTAAATAAGGTCTGTAGGATTCGTCAATTGTGCACTGAAATATATACAACAAAGGAAAAAAATGAAACTAAAAGCACAGTTACTGAACAGTTTATTCACAGTGTGTGCTGACTTTCTGTTCTTATATCCAGAAACATTTCAACCCTTAACAAGGTTACATGAAAGGAACGAGCATCATTTTCATAGGGCCTCAACTAAGATGGACAAGANAAAGAGAAAGAAAGAGAAAGAAAGAGAAAGAAAGAGAAAGAAAGAGAAAGAAAGAGAAAGAAAGAGAAAGAAAGAGAAAGAAAGAGAAAGAAAGAGAAAGAAAGAGAAAGAAAGAGAAAGAAAGAGAAAGAAAGAGAAAGAAAGAGAAAGAAAGAGAAAGAAAGAGAAAGAAAGAGAAAGAAAGAGAAAGAAAGAGAAAGAAAGAGAAAGAAAGAGAAAGAAAGAGAAAGAAAGAGAAAGAAAGAGAAAGAAAGAGAAAGAAAGAGAAAGAAAGAGAAAGAAAGAGAAAGAAAGAGAAAGAAAGAGAAAGAAAGAGAAAGAAAGAGAAAGAAAGAGAAAGAAAGAGAAAGAAAGAGAAAGAAAGAGAAAGAAAGAGAAAGAAAGAGAAAGAAAGAGAAAGAAAGAGAAAGAAAGAGAAAGAAAGAGAAAGAAAAAGAAAGAAAAAGAAAGAAAGAAAGAAAGAAAAAGAATACTATTTAGTATTGGTATATATACCTGGGAATGATTCAGTGTAAAACTGGACAGAGGGCATCTGAGTGGAAAAAAAGCACTAAAAGACTCTGGTTGGAAGGTAAGCAGGGTACAAAAACATGGGTAAGCACTTCAGTAATTTACAAATAAATTAAGATAGTGAAAGGCAGCATGGACTAGAAAGGGGAAAAAGAAGACAAGCTTAAAAAAAGTGCCGGGCTGATAATAGAAGAAATAGTTCTGTTGCAGAGATTTATTTTTCTTCAAAAACACATGAACAAACAAACATTCTGTTGAAGAGCCTGTGCAAAAGATTTGTGCAAATGATGTGTGCAAACACAGAAGTGACAGAAGATTGTAGCATCTTCAATCATCTGGACATTTAAAAGATGCACCTGTTGACGAAAGCTCTGTCCTTTTCTCTCAAAAGTTACCACTAGGAGTCTGACATATGAACTCGCGATTCTCCCTTTAGTATCTTCAACATGACTAAGAATGAGTTGCCTTTTCATTTAAGTACAGGCATCACTACAGTAATGTAACATTTCTTCCTGGTCTTGAACACAAACTTCCAACCTCAGGTTAAAAAGCCATAGCTTAAGCCTTTTCTCCTAAAGCTTCAGCTCACTTATGACCGCTGATTCTTGGAGTACTATCCCAAGACTTCCACAGATGCCATTAGTTTCCACTACAGTACCACGCCCCAGATGTGCCAAACATGACATTTTATATAGTTTTAGGCACCTTCTAAATTTTGTGGACCACTGCCTTCATATTTTTAGTCCAGCTATTGCAAAAGAAAAATATAACCAAGACTAAAAATTTAGTCAAAACAGAAAATCCCACTTCTGTTTCCAAGTGATCTTACATTTTGCAAGCATCACCAGAAAGGAAATAACGATTTTAACTTCTTCAACGTGCAGAGAATAGCATGAACCATAAAGATTAGTAAGCTGAAAAAAAAATGTGAAAAACTGTAAACACTTCAAAATGCTTTAAGTCTGAAGTCTAGTTATTCCAGTTACTATATTAGATCAAGTTTTTAAATCAACATCAGAAGATCTGTCACAGGTTTATCAAATTCTGTTTTAAGCAATTTACAATTAATTTGTCACTTTTCATTATACTTCTGATCATCAGCTTTAACAAGAGGTTCACTGCTGTCAAAACATAATACAGGACAGTCTTTCAGAGCTAGTGAGGGGCTTCCTCCTTAGAAGAAGCTAAAAAGCTGAAAATAATACGCAAACAAAAAACCATGGTTCAATGCTACAACACCAACAGATTGTTCTACTTTAAGATTTCTCTTTTTGCAACGGTGGAATGTATTTAAAGATTCAGTGTTTCCATTGTCTCATCGAAGTCCCGACCAGCTGTGAAGGTAGGAGGCCCACCCAGAGGGCCGTGAGGTACTCTCTTCCTCACCTGAAGAAGAAAAACATACTTTAAACTAAGCTTATTATGCTAGACATTGTATCATTTGGAAAACTGATCTTGATCCCTTCCCCTCCCCCCCATCAGTTTTCAAATGCTGTCCTTGTAAACTTGCTGAAGATTCAGTACTTAGTCTCACCTTGCCAAAGATGTGTTCACGGACTTTAATCACACCGTACACTTTAAAGAAGGCATTTCATCATCTTCAGAAAAATCCAGCCAGCATTCTTACGGTGCCAGAACACTGAAATACTAAAGGCCTAATTTACATCTCATCTTTCCAAATGGGAACCTTATAATGGAAGGCATTACACTTTACATGTTCAGTGTTTTTGTTCACTAGTTTTAACTGCTTATACATATACACTGTACTTACTCTTTATTTAGAATTTATTTTAAAAATAATATAAAGTATAGGTCAGTTGCTAATGAAATGCCAGAAGCTACATGTTGCTATTGAGAAGGTACAAACAATACCTTAAACAGGGTTTTTAAGGAGACAAACCGGAAAGTGTTCTGGCTACTCTTCAAATACTCTGGTATTATATGTTATTATAGCTCTTGGGTTAATTTCTTTTAAGTGCTTGTCTCTTCTTTCTTCCTTCCCTAGTTCCTATACTTCTTAAACTAAAAGCATATTTTGTTGAAGAGCTTTTTAAAGCTAATTTATTGAAACTAATATTAGGTCTGCAGTACTGCCTTGAGAGGACCACTTTAATTATCTTTTTAGAACATCTGCCAAGAAAATCATTAATTTATGTGAACCTCTATTTTAAGGTCACTTTGACAGAAATCTTTAATCCTACTCAAAATACAAATACACTATGTTTTTACAACTTACTATCGTCTTTCTAAAATATGTCAGAAGAGATTATATTTACCTAAATTTTATTTATGTTTTCAGGTATTTGTTCTGTTTTATGAAAACAGAATAGTAACTTCCCAAAAGAATAGAATGACTTTATTGCTAGCCCACTTGGCATTATGCTAGTAAACTTTGTTCTTCCTCAAAGGTCTACATAAAAGACAGCACAGAACTTCAGTTGCCTTTAATTCCACTTTTCGTTTTTTTGTGACGATATTTTGAACCTCACCTACCTTGGGCAATTGCAACCAGCTTCCCTTTCTCTTCAGGGCTAAGCTGCAACATGGTGTCTATTACTGGCAGCAGCCTTTCTCTCTCGCTTCCTGACTTTAGAAATATGAACTGCAATAGAACGTTCTTCAAATATTCTAGATTAGCCACAGACTTCTCTCTCTCCTGATTCCGTTCCAATCTTCTTATTTCACTCTTAAGAAGCTGCAGATGAGGGGAAAAAAAAGACCATGCAATATTGTTTGCATCACAGAATGAACAAAGATACTTTGAAGAGCTAAAAGGCAAATTATGCAGCTTGCTTCAGAAAGGATAGTGTGTGCATGGCAACGTATTCTGGACAAAAACCCAATGGAACTTGAACAGGTGATAAAACTTGTCCAGAGACAACTTATTATTGATCAAAAGTACGTTATTCAGATCAAATCTGTACAGTAATTATAATGAGATACAGTACTAACTATTCAATTTCAGTGACTGAAAAGAGTTGAAAAGTTAAATACGCAGCTTGGATCAGAGGTTTAACAAAACCATCATTCATTAAGAAATCATTTATAAAAGAAAGGTTAGCATGTTTAGAGAATATGTTAACTTGAAAAATGTTTTCAGAAAACTCCATGAGGTACAATCAAATGAAACCAAATTATATATACTAATAGATAGATCTCTCTAAACATGTGTCTTCTTTTACCTTAAGACAGTTAAAAGGGATTACAGGAAGAGAAACCAATGTTTCCCTTAATGTTTTTAGCTAAATGAAAACAGTAAAGGCACTTTACTAGATCCTAAACTTCCAAACGCTGCCCTTTTTTTGTAGTAGCTTTTACCTTCCCTCCCCCCTAAACAAGAGAAACTGGAAAAAACCTGAAGTCAAGTCTAGAAGTGCTAATTACTCTTGAGGAATAAAGCCCTGCCCAAAATTAGTTTTGCATCATCAGATTTCTATAGACTGGGATTTTCTGAAAGATATTTGGTGCTAAAGATCTGATCTAGGAAACAGACCGTAGAAATTAGAACTGTCCCCACGTTCACTGCACATCTACTGACCTTTATTTGTTCCATTAGGATTGCATTGGTTGCTTCTGATTCACGAAGTAATTCATTCAAGTGATCAGCACTCTTTGTTGTTGTATTTAGTTTCTGAATCAGTTCATCCTTGGTCAGCTCTGTTTGCCACTGGGATGGTTCTGCAATGAATTGGAAAATAAAAGTGAGAAAGTAGGAGAAAAGCACGTGCATCTACTTTATTATAACTTAACATGAGGACTTAAATTTACGCAGAAAGTGAAATCCATGCAAATTCAGACTGCCAAATTAATAGCTATCATTTCTGCTGCTGCATGCTTGTCTTGTGATCTATTTTTGTATATATAGATTTATTAGAAGGGGACTGGCAAATCAGTTCGAACTACATCAAGATACATGGTTTTAATTTACCCCTTGTTTCCCACCCATAGATGTTGAAAAATCTCCATTTTTTCACACAGTATTCAGTAAACTTTTTGAAACATGATTAGATGCTACAATTTATTTTTCTACTTTTTGGGACTGTGTTCTTCATGCTGGCTTTCATTTTCCTGAAAAAAAAAAAGAATAAATTCCTGTTCTAATAAACCACAAAGATGAATAGACAATTTATCCTTTCATTAACAAGAATTAAATCAACACTTAATTGTCTCAAGCAGGGACTAGTCCAGAACACTAAAAGTTCTGTAACTATTCACTGACTTACTCATCCACTCTTTTCCCTTTAGAAAGTTAAAAATATGAATTCTTTAAATCACAAAATCCTGTAGAAAGGTTTTGTTGTTAATCCTTACTCAAGGAAAAGGCTCCTACNTTGTGTGCTATTGTGCTCCTTCAGTATAGTCAGTTACTGCGCTACAGTTAAGTAACATATGGAAAGACTAACTTCTTCAACTGTAACTGCTTCTTGGCAAATATCTGACTACATCCTAATTAGTATCTGCGCAGATTANATGACAGCATAACATTCTCACATATTTTGAGGGCACAAGCTTCCGCAACTTACATAGGCAAATGCTACAAAAAGCCACATATACTACCTACCAGGTTTTGTTTCTGGGGAGTTCAGGAGCTGTTCCAAGGATGGTACATAGGTGCTGGCAGAAGAAACAGACTCTGTGTCTGTTGTTTCCATACCTTCTCCCTCTTCCCTTGCTACAGCGTGCACATCAAGAACAGGAAGGTCAGTGTTTCGCCGTTCTCTTAAGTTCTTCGTTGCTGGATTTGAAACAGCTGGACCTGAAAGATACTTATTGATGTTCGTCATCAAAATGAAATAGATTGGGTTATTTCATATGTGCATCTGTCTCAAACTGGAAAGCAGTACAGTCTTGAAAGCCAGATACAAGCATGACATTTTGAACAGAAAATACAGCCTTTCACTTCCAAATGACCATTTCAGTCAAAGCCAGTTTCTAACTCCAAGATTAATCAGCAACATTCATTTCAGTGACTATGAAACCTTAATGCAACATTCCCTGAAGACGTTGTAGCTATGACAAGAATGCCAAATGTTTTTAATGCAAAACAGAATTAGCTTTTCTTTCAACCAGTCCTGTGGGTGGTGTAAATCTC
>VXAL01008321.1:43034-113494 GCA_013399475.1 Chauna torquata | reverse complement strand
TGTTTTCTGTTCTTTTAGAAGCTTTTCAGCTTCCAGTTCTTTTTCAGCCTTTGCCTTGACTCTTTGTAGCTCCAGTATCTGAGCTTCCAGCAGCTTAGTATTACATTGCAATGTTTCAACACGAGCCAGTAGATCCTCATTAGCAGAATGTAACTGATCATGCTAAAATGATCACAGTGGGAAGATAACAAGATAAGCTGAATTTGCATGTGACTGATAAATAAGATACTGTCCATATTTAAAACAAAAAACACTGATTTTCATCCAATTCTCTTATAAACAGCACTCCTACCAATGGGAGCATAAAGTCTTGTCCACCTTGTTTTAAACCAGATTAAGAAACAGGCTAAATTAAAGTCACTAGTACAATTTGATTATTTTGTTCAGAGTTCATGTACCCAGCTTTCTATAAGATGGCCAGAAGTATGAGAAATCTGAAAAACATCTTTTTGCTCTCTGCAAGAATGATTTGTCTCCCACAGTAAAACACAAGGTTCAAATAGTCAATTGCCCAAATAAAGTATGGTTGTATTTATAAACAAATCACCATCCTATAAATTCCTAAAAAAAATAAAAATAAAAAAAAATTCAACTGCAGTACCACCAACCCTTCAATGAGATCACATCAGTTACACAGTAAGAACTCCTCCTGTGTGTGGGCTAGTGCTGCAATGATTAACAGATTTATTTTTGACATCTTCAGTATTTTTATCTCAGTCTCTATTACGCAGATCAAGAATGAAGTATATGTGAAAGAAGCTTACAATTATCTGAACAGTGTTTTTATTTGCAAAATACTTTGTAACAACTTGAAAAACACAACTCCTGCATAATCAGCACAGTACATGCTACTATTTGTCATTTATTCTTATGCTATTCACTACTAGCTTCCGTTTGCTAGAAAACAGTGGCCTAGGTCAATCTTCAGTGTAATTATGTATGGGGCCTGGGAGTTTAAATCCTAAATCCCAAGCCCATTTCAGTTAGTTTTGCAGAATGTGTCTCACAGCTGTTTAATTACCATCTTTGACTTTTGAATGTCACTACAGTACTCCACAATGCATCCTAAAGTTTAATTCTTGTTAAAGATCCAAAAAAATCCCCACCATAGTTAATTCCACATGTTTAAACATTCTGTTGGTTAAACAACGCAGGCATATTTTGTCTAAGAAACTGAAGAAAAAAATTAACACTTTAAGGTTACTGTACTTCATGAGAAGTGTGGGTGTGAAATCACAGAAATAGTCCAAGGCCAACACTTGTTTTTTGTATCTGGTATGTGCAGCAGAGTTGTATGTCCAACTGAAGCCAGAGTTGATCACCTGCTCTTTTCTGTAAGCTGAGCTGGGGTAAATTAAACCCTTCCTATTAAAAAGGCTAGTTATTCTGGACATCCTTAACTTTCTCACAGCCCAGATAGGCACCAGATGTTGAGAAAAAACAAATTTCAAGTAACTATCCAGAATGCACTTCAGTTATGAAACTACGTTTATTACCAGTCACATGAATAAAACTTATGCCCAACAGGTAAAATAACTTTTACTGTAATTACCAATAGCTCAGAAACACATACAGAACTGACCTGCTGGGATGACACCTGTAGCTGTCTTATGAGGTCATCTATTTGACGTTCAAGATTATTTGCTCTGCCTTTTTCAGAATCCAGCTCTTCTCCTTGCTTATCATATTCCATCAAAAGATTCTCAACACAAACACATACACACAAACTTTAATTTTTACGATACACATTGCTCAAGCACATTCTAAACCCCAGACACTTACTCATCTTTCTAATATTCCAGCATACGAGATGTTTTATTGCAACATCAGAAGTATCAAAATGATACTAAAGCTATAGTTCCATTACAAGCTCTGGGAGAAAACATTTTCAGTTCATGAAATTGTAGAATAATTCAGGTTGGAAAAGACCTCAGGAGGTTTATGTTTAACCTCCTGTGTAAAGCAGGGCCAGCACTGAGATGAGACCAAGTTGCTCAGAGCTTTGTCCAGTCAGGCTTTCCCAAGGACCTGCCTCCAAGGATGGAGATTGCACTGCATCCCTGCACAACCAGTTCCAAAGCTTGACTGTCATCAAGGTAAAAATGTTCATCAGTGTATATCCAGTTGGAATCTCTCATTTGAATTTAAGACTGTTGCCTCTCACCCTGCACCACCATAAATAACCTGACTCCATTTCCTTGATAACTTCTTTGTAGGTACTGGAAGATTGCTATGAGGGCCCCTTTGATATACCCTCCAGGCAGAGCAATTTATCAGCCTTGTACAGCATGTATTCCAGCCCCTTAACCATCTTGGTCACAATCCACTGAAATCACTTCAGGTGATCAATGCCCTCCTTGCATTTGGGGGGAGAGGAGGAGACACAAGACTGGTTGCAATATTCTATATGATGTCTCATAAGCAATGACCACGGGGAAATAACGACTTCCCTTGAACTACTAGCTGTGCTCCTGCTCTTTCAGCCCAGGATGCTGCTGGCCACCTTTGGTACCAGAACACACACAGTTTTCTCATTCTCTGTGCACTGTCTACCAAGCTCGTGAAATTCTTTTCAGCAGCTACACAGTCCCCAGCTTTTAACAAGGAGCTTCTCCCTCCCATGCAAAGAATTTTGCATCTGTCTTTGTTGAACGTCAAAAGGTTTCCCTGTCAGCCCACTCCCCACAGCTGTCTAGGTACCTGTGAATGGAAGCCCTGCCCTCAAGTCTATTACTGTTTCTTCTGATGAGGCATCACCCAAGAACTTGGTGACTGTGTACTCAGTCACCTCCTCCAGGTCACTGTTAAACAGGACAGGTCCCAGGAAACACCCCTTTGGTAACCTACTTGTTACTGGCTGCCAGTACAAGGCATTAACTACTACTCTGTAAGCAAAATCATGTAGATATTCTTTTTTTTCAAAGCACCCGTTTAGTTGTCTGTCCATCTAGACCGTAACATCCTAGCTTGGATACAAGAGTATTGAGAGAGATGGTGTNTCCCTCCCATGCAAAGAATTTTGCATCTGTCTTTGTTGAACGTCAAAAGGTTTCCCTGTCAGCCCACTCCCCACAGCTGTCTAGGTACCTGTGAATGGAAGCCCTGCCCTCAAGTCTATTACTGTTTCTTCTGATGAGGCATCACCCAAGAACTTGGTGACTGTGTACTCAGTCACCTCCTCCAGGTCACTGTTAAACAGGACAGGTCCCAGGAAACACCCCTTTGGTAACCTACTTGTTACTGGCTGCCAGTACAAGGCATTAACTACTACTCTGTAAGCAAAATCATGTAGATATTCTTTTTTTTCAAAGCACCCGTTTAGTTGTCTGTCCATCTAGACCGTAACATCCTAGCTTGGATACAAGAGTATTGAGAGAGATGGTGTCAAAAGCCTTCCTAAAGTCAAGGTAAGTGACATTCACTGCTCTCTTCTCATCCACAACTCCAACTGTTCTATCATGGCACGCATTTGGATTTGGATATTCAGATATGATTTACTCTTGGTAAATCCATGCTGACCAACCCCAGCCACCTGCTTCTCCTTCATCTACCCAGAGATCTGCTCATAGACTTGCTCCCAAGGAATTGTTAGCTTTTGTCTTCATCACTTATGGACTTTCTAACTGATACCTAATTTTATGTACTTTGAAGAATTCATAACAACAAATTTGCCTCAGCAACGGTGTTTGACACATATGATGCCCGATTTAAAAGGAGGTTTAAAAATACCATCTATCAGAAAGGAATTGCCTTGTTCTGATGGTAGCCACACAGTTTTGTTACTAGAATCATTTCTTGATTTGGGAACTTAACTGCACTGGCACAATTTCTTTTACCAAACATACTTGTGCAAGTAAATAACAACATTGAGGTTAGGATTCAAAAGCAAGAAGTATTTTTCTGACAGTTAACTGCCTTTTGTAGATATAGTGCTATTCCTACCTTATAGCTTTCAGCTCCTTGAATGACATCTTTCATTGAAGCAGACAGCTGATCTTTTTCTGATCGAACCAACTCCAATTCTTCCCTCAGAGCCTGCATCTTATTACAAAGAAGCATATGTCATTAAAACAGAACCCTACACGCAGAATATTCTTCATATTAAGAAGTAGCAGGGTACCTCTTTTCGGCTGGTATCCAATTCTTTCTTTGCTTTCACAGCAACAACCTTAATTTTATTTAGCTTCTCTCCTTTCTCTGCAGATTCTTTTTCTAGCCTTCCTAAAATAAATAAATAAGAAAGTGAATAAATAGGCCTCCCTCCCTGCCCCCCCCGAAATAAAATTCAATTAGAACATAAATACCAGTTTGAAACAAAACAAAATATAAAGCAGTGGAGATATTCAACGACTTCATTCAGTTGAGCCCTTCAATTCACTCTAAAGCTAGAGCATCCAGCCTCACAGATAACTCAAGGAAAATCTTTCCCCGTTTCAAAGACTTCCATTACAGTTTATGGTTCTCATGGTTTTGGCTGGGACAGAGTTAATTTTCTTCGTAGAGTCTCACACAATGCTGTGTTTTGGATTTTTGATGAAAACAGTGGTGATGTTTTTGGTTGTTGCAGAGCAGTGCTTACATAGAGCCAATGACTTTTTTGCTTCTGGCGCTGCCCTGCCTGCGAGGAGGCTGGGGGTACACAAGAAGTTGGGAGGGCACACAGCCAGGGCAGGTGACCCAGACTGACCAAAGGGATATTCTGTACCATACGGCGTCATGCTCAGCAATAAAAGCTGGGGAAAAGAAGGCGGGGGGTGGGGGGGGCTGAAGTGATGGCATTTGTCTTCCCAAGAAACCATTACGCGTGACGAGCCCTGCTTTCCTGGCAGTGGCTGAACACCTGCCTGCCCGTGGGAAGTAGCAAATGAATTCCTGGTTTTGCTTTGCTTGTGCGCGCAGCTTTTGCTTTACCCAGTAAACTGTCTTTATCTCAACCCATGAGTTCTCGCACTTCTACCTTTCTGATTCTCTCCCCATCCCACCTGGGGAGAGTGAGCGAGCGGCTGTGTGGTGCTTAGCTGCCTGCTAGGTTAAACCACAACAATGATAAAAGCCATATTCCTGTGTACTTCTACATAATAGTTGTAACAGCTTAGAATAATTTTCTTTCTAATGTGTTGGGATGACTACAATGAGGCAACAGTAGCTTCAGCAAAGTGTTGTTTTCCTCTCCCTTTGGCATCCTCAGGGATTCGTATTAATAATTATTTTCCATATTTAAAAAAGATGAAATCTAATACACTGTTTACAGCTAAACATACTCAGGAAGAGAAAAAACTTAAATATCAAATGATAACAGACATAAAATTGCTAACATTATTTCGAATACCTAATGGGAGGAATACTGTAGGAAGCAGCATTGGTATCTACTTCCCCACCTTCCTTGGCTTATAGGAAATATAGGACAACTATTCAGAGAAAGAAAAACTCAAGGTTTAAAAATTCAAACAAACAAAAAAACCTATTTACATAAAAGACAACAGCAAGAAAGATACCAATTTTTTCCTGAAGCTCTGCTACTGAAGACTCTTGATCATTTTTCTCTGTCAATGTCTCCATTACATTCTGTATTATAAAAAAAGATACAAGAAGTATTACAAAAAAATTCTGTGATATGTTTTCAGCAAGCCACTAGCAGTTCCAGCTACAGGCTGGACTATGTCTACATTCTTATTACCAAGAAAGTCTTTATATGCAATTTCATATTAGATTGGTAACTGAAAAGCATACTTATGTTGAAAGGAAAACATTCCACCCTTTAAACAGCTGCTTTCCATCCTGTCCAAGGACAAAAAATGGAAGACCATTAATTCTGACCAGCTTTATACAACCATCAATACCCAGGACCTTTAGTTAGGAGTAGCTAATTTGGTTTGAGATGGAGCCACAGGAAGTTAAAGGTGAAAGATTATTAGGTCAGTTAGTCCATCTAGTTAGATCATCACTTTGGGCGGTACCATCAGAAAAAGAGGTTCAAGTACACGCAACCTTTGTCAAAACAGCATTATGATTTTTGTTGCTGTTTCTTTTTTATCTTTTTAGTTTTTACTGAGGGGAGGGAGGGGAATCTGAGGGGTGCTAGGCAACTCAGAAACATGTGCTTTCTAGAAGGAAAACTCACTTTGAGGCCAAGGAAAAAAACAAAGAGAGAGAATGAAAGTATTTTTTGAACCTTAATTCTGAAGACTTTAGAGGTTTAGTCTGTATACTTCAATAACAAAATATAACCTTTAGAGAACTCAGTTCGTCTTTCACATTTCTAAGTTCAGTTTCCTTTTGCTCCAGAATGAAATTTAAGTCGTCCTGGTTTTTGGATCCTTTTTGTTTTTCTTGTATTTGACTTTCATAAAAAGCAAGTTTTTTAGACATCTCTTCAATCTTAGCTAAAAGCTCTCGATTTTCAATTGTTGTTTTTTCACCAGCATTCTTCAGCTCCTGGATATCACGTTGAAGGGCTTCTTTTTCAGATAACACTCCTTTCAATTCTTCTCTCAAAAGATCTTTTTCTTTTTCAAAATCCTGAATCAGGGATCTATGTTCTGTATATTGAGCTGCATTTTCTTCCTCTAGTCTCTCAACTTCCCTTTGCAAATGAAGAGCTTTCTCCTCATTCTGTAGAGCAAGGCATTGCTCTTCCTTCATTTTTGCCAAGCTTTCATTTGCAATTTGTAGTAAGTTGAGAAAATCACATTCCTCATTAGAATCTGAAATGCTGGACCCCACTTGCTCAAGTATGTGGTACAGCTGAGTTCTTACAAGGGATCTGTGTGCTCGTTCACTTTCAAGTAATGATGATATACGGTCTTTTTCTGCAGTCATCATTTGTAGTTTCTTTTCTAAGTTTTCAGACTGCTCTTTCAACGCTAGCCAACCATCTTTTTCAGATGTAATCTTTTCCAGCTCTTTACTTAATTCACCTTTCTCCTGAATGATGTTCTTATTTTCCTCATGAAGAATATACACTTCAGATAAAAGGTTCTCTCTTTCACCCACCAGAGAGTCAATCTGGTTTTCCAGTTGCTTTAGCATTTCAGCATTTTCATTCTTCCCAGTTAAAGCATCATTCAGTCTCTCTGTTAATTCCTCCAGCTTTTTCTTCAGGTCACTATTGTACTGGCTAACAACGTCTAATTCTTGCTGAAGTTCCTGAACTTTTCCTTGTTCTTGCTTGCACTTTTCCTGAAGGGTTTCTCTCTCTTCACATGAGCATTTTACTTCATTTAAAATATCCTTGTTTTGATCGGCAAGAGCGATGATCTTTTCTTCCAGTTCTTTTATAGCAGCCTCTTTTTGGTGGATGCAGCTTGCTATTGTGTCATTCTCCTCCTGAAGACTAACAATTTTACATTTAAGTTCTTCTATCTCTAGCTGATTAGATGACAATTTTTCTGTTTCTGCCTGGAGGCGATTCACAGTTTCAAGAAGAACATCTTTCTCATTGAAAGCAGCCCGAAGTTTCTGTTGTAGTTCACTGACATCAGAAGCTTGCTGTTGTCTCATTGATTCAAATTCCTTGCTGATCTTTCCAGCAGATTCTCCTAGCTCAGTCTGTAACGTTTCCAGTGTTTCTCTCAGGGTATCATAATTGAACACTGCTTCTTCTTTCTCCTGAGTTAGCTTTTCAAGTTGTTCTTTAAGTTCCTGCATTTCAAAAACTAATGCCATCTTTTCTTTTTCAGAACTACATAATAAAGTTTTTTTTAGTTCAGAAATTTCTCTCTCATGTTGCTCCTTCAAAGTCTGAGTTTCTAATTTATGCTGTTCTGCTGTGGTTTCACAGTGGTGTCTTGCTACTTGAAGCTCCAATTTTAGTTTTTCAATTACACAACAGTAATCTTCTTTAGTAAGCTGCAATTCATTTATCTTAAAGTCCAAGTCTTCCCGCTCATGAAAATACTCATCCTTTATGCGATGGATTTCCTCCTCCAGTTTTAGTTTAACATTATTCATATAAGTTAGCTCATCCTTTAAAATACTATGTTGAGACTGGAGATCTTCTAAGCTACGCTCTAGGTGTCTAACCTTCTCTTCCATTTTTGGGTCTATACAAGGTTCTTCTTGCATATCTACAACATCTATCTTGTTCTCCGTATTTTTATTTAAGACTGCTTTTAGTCTCTCCAAGTCCTGTTCACGCTGGTCAGTAGGAGCACACATTTCATCTTTCACATTTTTCTCTTTTTTTAAGCCCTCCTCTGCCAAATTGTGCTGTAACTGCTCTATCCGATTTTGCTTTTCTTCATTTTCTTTAGAAGACATTTCAATGCGATGCATCAACTCTGACACCTCTTCTTGATGGGCAATTTTTAATTTTTTAAGCTCTTCATTCAGACTATTGATTTCATTATGGTAACATTGAGAGTTGCTTTTAATAGTTTCTTGCAGATTTGCAATTTCTTTGGTTTTGTTATCATTACCAGCTTCCAACTGCTTGCTCAAGCACAAAATTTGCTCCTCATAAGTAGATTTAATTTTTTGGACATCATCTTGTAATCTTTTAACTTCTTCTTGATTATCACTACGACATTCAATCTGTTCTACCAGCTCCATTTGTTTCTTCACTTGTTCCTCTAATTCTATTTTCAGCTTTGTTAAGTCCTCATTGTATTTGGATTGTGCGTTTGCTAATTCATTCTTCAGTGCTTTTACTTCTTCCAGAGAGTCAGTACTTGATTGCTCCAGTTGCTTCTGCAATTCTGCTGTCTTAGCCACTGCAGCCTAAACAAACATACAAGTTATTAAATGCTAATAATTTAGCACATATAAATTCCAAATAAACTGTTTATAATAATGAACTAGAAGATTCAAGAGTCCTTAGTTTTAAAAATTGCTATAGTTTTTAAACAGCCAGCTATTTTAGGACAACTCAACTCAGAAGACTCTGCAGAAAGTACAAAATTGTTTGCAGAATAAGAAAGGAAAACTAAGTCTTAAATCATGTTTACCTGCTGGTAAAGCAACTACCGTGATTACGTATTGAAGACCAAATTACCTTTATCACATCATATTCAAGTGGCTAGAATACAAAACTGTTCATCAATTCTACGTGACCGAGTCTTCACTTTATTATTGAGATTACTGACATGTTTAGATGACTTAGATGACAGGCTGCTTCCTACGAATATCTGAATGCAAAACCTCCTATCTTCCACGAAAAGACAAAGTTGATTTGGAGGCATTGTATCTCTAGGCTACTAATGCACAGACTGAATTCCTTTTGAACAGCTGTGGATCTAACCAATACATACAGAAATTTTACATTTGCTGTCAGTCCAATGAAAGCTATTATTAACAGGTTACAGAGAAAATTTACTTCACATATGAAGCCTTTAGATCTTTTAAAAGTATAACAGAACACAGGTGAGTAAAGAAAGATTAAAATGAAGGTGAAATGCACAAACAAAACTAGGAAATAAACATCATTCTGAAATATTTTAGTAATTTTCTATTAATTACAGTACCTCTGCTTCTTGTTTTCTTTGAATATTTTCTTTTTTCAGAGCTACACACTGCTGCTGAATTTCAGCTTTTTCCAGAAGTACAACATCCAGTCTTTCCGTGAGAGCCTAATTTTAAGAGAGAAATATTATTGGAAAAACGATTCATTAACAATGGAAGCCTGGATGACTTTTGCAAAGCAGTAAGAACTTGCATATTGGTCACGACTTTATTGTTGTTGTGAATTAAATAAACCAGTCTGATCTTAGTAGAAAAGAAATCTCCATCCAAATTATTAAAAACAATTTTAAGTCCTCTTCGTTGCCAATTTTCACTTTGATGTGCTGTCTATAACCCTTACTTTCAGACAGATGTTCTTGCCACTAAAAAAATTCCAGTTACTTTTTCCTAAAAGTATTTTCTTGTGACATGCAGCTTTAATTCTGTGTTTTTGATCTTATCAAATGACTGTCTCAAAAGTTTTCTAAATGGCTAAAGTCTTTCCACAGCAGTCATTCTGAGATAAACAAAAGCCTGCCTAACCTATTACACAAGGACAAAGTCTTGCTGAGGAAATTGTATTATTCTATATAGTTATTTTCTCAAAGAAGTGTTTTCTGAGAATTGGAGTAGGGATGTACTGTATAGGAGGAAAAAAGAGGTTTTAGGAAGTGAATTGAATTCCTTCTTGAATTCCTGAAAATAGATCACGTTAGATTTGAGTAACAGTTTTACAGCTGTTCTCTATACATCACAAGTCATTTCTGTAGATCTATTTCAGCTAACAATATGCAATACAGTAGAAATCCATTATGGATTCTTACCTGAATAATATCATCAGCTCCTCCAGTAGCTGCTTTAGATCGGAGGTCTTCAATTTCTTTCTCTAGTTCTTAAAAAAGAAAAAAAAGTTGTATAGAAATTTCACACGGAGCATGAACTGATGCTTCATCACAGTATCAAATTACCAGTAAGTCCAAAACCTAATACCACTCCTATTCAAATCAGAGATGTCTTACTTCATCAATTTTCATTTGTTGCTGAGTGATACAAAGGGCCAACAGAAAGTATTCAGAGAACAAGTATTCAGTACAAGTATTCTCTGCTGCTGATATTTAGCCTGATTTCCTGAGGAAGAAAAGCCTTCTTGTTTGTGTGGAGGGTCAGCAAATAAAAAAATTTTTGTACATTGGATTACCTTCTATTTCATGATCAATTTAAGCAAGAGAAGAGATATTCGTGTCCCAGTAGTCCTCTAAAAATAGGCAGCTGGTAGAAGAACAAGATCTTATGAACAACCCCACCGAAAAAAAACCTAGTATAGCCCATTCCTATCCTTATCGTTTTGCTGGACAGCTACCAGCAGTCAGCACGACTGCAACTCCAAACAAGGGGAAGTGACACTAGTCCCAAATAGTGGGCCACTAGAGGAAAAGGGACAGCAGAGAGGAGTGGGACAGCACATGAGAATACAGACATACACAGGATGCTTTTAGGTATTAACACAAAATTTCATTTTATATATTTCAGGATTTCTTGTCCCAAGAAGCAAATGATCAAATATAGAGTAGCTAACATTTTTAAAGAAGCCATTGCACTCCTCAACAGGAGTGATTATGCGAAACCTAATAGAAATAAACCCCTCCCTTCTGCTTCCTTAAAAGGTTATCCCTGCAACAGGTATAGGGAACAGACAATGGCAAGCCACTTTTCAACTCTTGCACAAGCTACACTGTTCCATCACGCTACACTGCCAGATTGAGTTAATTTAATATTTCACAAAAGCAGTGCTTCTTTTTCTTCCCTACCTCGCTCTACGGACTTTAGACCTAATCCTCCCACAAAAATAAGGAAATTACAGGAGGGGGTAAAAATAAAAAAAAATAGAAAAAAACCCAAGTCTGCCTAGAATTTAAATCTACCTAGCAAAAATATGCAGTGAAATTAGGAAAGGTCAGATGGTATCAAGCATTAAGATGGAAATTATTCTCTCTCCAGTTAGGTACCTGTACATCGTGACTTCACTTTCTGTATAAGCATCATTTGCTTTTTTGCAAACTTGATGAGATCTTCTTTGGGCAATGCGTCCAGCTGTAAAAAAGTACATATTACAGAAACCAACTTCCTCTAACCCGTAGGTAAAAAGAAAAAAGGGCATTTTAGCATCTGACATCCAAGGAGTGAAATTTTAAGACAAGAAAGTGTCTTAGCATACACCTGTAAGGACAATAACAGGCCAAGTTACTGCAGTTATGTTATCCATTTCTATCATTTCAAGTGCAACAACAGAAACTACTCTCAATTATATGCTCTTCTGAAATCATTCTAGAGCACGCAACTGGGCAGCATCACTTAGAAAGGAGAACTCAGTTGGGAAGGGTTACAGTTCAGTAGACAGGCTAAGGCATTTGGAGTAATATAACTTGAACAATGTTTTAACTACAGCACGCTGACCTAACATCAACATTGTTTAATTTACTTCCAACATATGCAAAGAAGTCTGTGTACATTACAAAACAGACTACTACCAGAGCTAGATAATACTAAATATTTTATTGGTTATTATGACACGAAGTAAACATACCAGTAACAGAATTTTTGTTCCATGCTTTCCAAAATGCCTTAGCTTAGCATTTGTAGATCAATTTTCAAAGAAGTCTAGAAGACAGGAAACTGTTTAAAAATACCTTTATGTCTTCCTAGTAATCACAGCTAGCATGCTAAGCTGTAACCCTCTCAACCACTGCTATCCAAATCAATCAGATTTGTGAGGTCCGATTACCTTTGATTTGCCTGACCCTGGTGTGACAGGGGAAGCCACCATCTCTTGCCCACCATCCTGTACCTACAACAAAATAAAGACAATATGGGAGAACTGAACCTTTTTTTTTTTTTTTTTTTTTATGTAGACTACCAAAGGTACTAACTGAAAGTCTACAAACACAGAGAATAACTCAATACAGTGGGAACTCAAGAAAACTACAATGTTTGTAGGACCAGTAAGAAGGATAATGGAGAAAAATTTGATAGAGATCTATTGTGATTAATCCAGTAAAACAGCAGAATTGAAAACTCCTGATTTCTAAATCAGTATGATCTTATGGTTCCATTACTTAATTGACATCCAGAGTTGTTACACTACTGAAAAATCATTTTATTTACAAGCAGTCAGAATAGTGTATCTTACTATCTTGTTATTAAAAGACTCATAAAAATGCATAAACAAAAAAGGCTTGTAGGGGAGTAGCAGTTAAATCAAACTTTGGGAACCCTTGAACAAAATATACCCTTCAACTGTGTTCTTGTTTTCTTTAAACACACCGGTTGTCACTAAAAGTTTAGGCTTGACAGTATATTTGAAAAGGCTCTGTAAATTCTGGGCTCTCTATTCCTAACATACATGTATAATACTTTCTGCTGTAAACTTCTACAGATCTAACATACAATACTGTATGTTCTTTTAGAGTGGGTTTATGAGACATGCTTACCTCTACTCCAGAACATGAAGAAACCTACATAAATAAGATGGGACGAAGGAAAATGGTACAAATACTTCCAATACATGAAGGGTTGCATTTCCAGGCTTTGACCTTTACCCTGCTTTTCCTTTGGCGGGGGGGCAGAGACAGCGTGTGTATATATACACACCCCTTCACTTTTATTTTGCTGCTTTCTTTACTCTGATAAATAAAACCTTGTAATAGAAACTAGGGAAAAAACAAACTGGACCTACTATAATGGATAATCACTAGCAATTTTGAGAGAACAGCTGAAAGAGATAACAAGAGAGACTGTAATTAGAAATATGAGTTCAAGTACAGACAAAGGACAAAGGTGGTTAGTTATCTCTGGATCACATGGGCTAGAGTTTTTTGAGAAGGCAAAAGCAAACTTACTAGAAAATAACGTGACTTATAAATATAGCATTTAAGAAAAAGCTATAGAGAAATTTGTATTTCACATTTTCTTGGTACACAGAACTTTGCTGAAATATTAAGAATGTACATGTTGACATTCTTATTAGTTAAACACTACCACTACAAGCAGTATATTTACACAGTATAATTAGGTATAACATATTAGACGTACTGCTTAAGAAAAATGACAGCACATCTCTCTCTCTCCATACTGTAGTAAGGTCAGATGATTCTATGTTAGTTTTATGCTACTTTAAACTAGTTCGCATAGAGGCAGAACTGTGTATCATACAAGAAAATGCATCCAGTTTTGCTCTTCTGGTAACAGAAACTACAAGCAGCTCATGTAGAGGTCTTCACTTGTTTGAATTAAAAGAACGAAGAAGATGGTTACTAAAAAAAAAAACCTAAACTTTTCATAGATTGGGTGCATCTGTGCTGTAAGCCAACAGATAGCATACTTCTAAACAGAATGCTGAATCCTGTAAGGATTCTCAAGTTTCTATTCCACCATTCTGAAATCAGGCTATGCTTCCACGCTTTACCAATCATATATATACATATATATATGTATGTATGTATCTAATTTATGGCCCACCTCCTCTATGCAGAGGTGTTTCCAAACCACAGTTTAGCATGTTATGTGTATTTTAATTGCCATCTACCCATTACTTTTCCAATAACTAAACATACTTTTGTATTGCACCTCTGTGTTGCTTAGGCCTTCTACTAAACTTTGACACGACCATCCCAAACAGTGATCTGCTGAGCAGCGTGCAACTTTCAGACATCACCGTCTCTAGTCGTAGGGAATCTCTTCAAAACACATTTTGAGCCGCGATCACTTCAGCAAGCAGAGGCATGTTTGGAACGTGCTCAGCTCAGTAACCACTTGGTTAGCTTCATGCACAGCGTTTAAACTCTTTAACGCTGCCTTTGGATTTGCCTTGGTGGTTATGAAAGCTACGTGAGATACATATACTTCAGTGATTTTACTTGCTTGTGTTGGTAGGCGTTTCACAGCTGACGTACTGTTAACACACCAGGTCATCTCACTGAACAGGAGTGCTTGTTCATCCGTGGGTATTTTTAAAGAACGACGTGTAACCACTGAGTACACTCCCCGCATGTCACCCGAGTGTTGTTTTCCCTCCAGTCAGCCCTGACTGACCTCCTCCTGCTCCCGCAGACAGGACAACACCTCCACCTTCCAGCAGGAAGCGCTGGACAAACCCGGGCGCCCGCACCAGCGCTCACAGTCCCCCTGCGCCGGGGCCCGCCCACCGCCACGGGGAAGGACCCGAGCCCCGTTCCCACCCCCTCACAGCTGCGGCCCCGCGGGGACAACGCCGGCCGCTGACGGCTGCGCGCCAACGGCCGCTTCTAACGGCCGCTCGCGCGGCGCAGGCTGCGCGCGACGGGGGAAGGAGCGCGCGGCGCCACTGGGGAGTGGTGACCGAGGGGGGTGGGGGCAGCTCTCACGTCCCCCCGCCCCGCCCCGCAGCCCAAGGTCACGCGCCCACGCGAGGGACGGGTAATGGCCCCCCAGCAGCGGCTGCCCGCCCCCAGCGCGCCGCCCGCCCCGTTACCTCCATGGCGGAGCCGGCTCGCTGCAGGGGCTGGGAGACGGCGGCGCCGCTACATCCTCCCCGTCCCCACTTCCGCCTTCGTCATCCCCCCCCCGCACGTCGCGTGACGCAGCACGCCTCCCCCTCCCCGGCCGGGAGCCCCATCACCGCAGCCCCGCCCCCCGGGGCCGGCCCCGCCCCCCGGCCGTGGGACGTCTGTGGGTCGTCTGTGGGTAGCGAGTGGTGCAGGGGTGCTGCGCGGCGTGGGGGGCTGTTGGTGGGTCCGGGATGGAGGGGTGCACACGCGCGCGCACCCACACCCACACTCACCCACCCACCAGAGCAAATAGTAGGAGCCAGGTTTTGTGGCTTGCAGTTCAGCTTTTTAATTAAGAGCCATTTTTCTGGGTAGGTGTTCGAGGGGAGCTATACCTACTAATATTTTTAAAGTGTGTACGTTTTCTACAGTGGTCACGCGTGCACGGTGATAATGCTTGAAATATTTTTGATGTTTCACGATAAGTAATTGGTTTTTAATGAGAAGTGGCTTGGGAGAAACGATTTAGGCACGTTATTTTATGTATGATTTGCATTTCTCCAAGTCTTCCTATTGTCATTCTTCTTTTAAGATTCAAATGACAAATAGTGACAAAAGGCAGAAAGGTTGTTCACACATACCTCAAAAAGTATTTCCTTGTCTTTTTTCCCTGATGTAACACTGTGTGTTATTGGTTATTGTATATTGTAACGTGTGCAGGTGAACAATTGTGGCAGGAGCAGATGGTTCCTTGCCCTCACAGCGGCTGCTGGCCGGGAATAGATCTCCGTAACCAAACCACCAGAAGCTGCTTTTCCACAGCTTATATCGTTATACTCCTCAGAAGTCCCACAGAGCACCAAACATGAAAACTTCCTTTCCTCATCCACTTTGGGAGACTCTGAACGGGGTACCCAGGCCTGTGCTGCCACGGCCCAACGTGGGGGTTTCATGCAACTTCAAGAAGAGCCTTTCTGGATGCAGTTCTTGCCAAACCGTCTTGTGGCCATACCTTTTGATCCTAAACTGTGCCATACTGCACTGCTTTGTCCTTCCAGGTCAGTCTCCGATTGAAGCTGGATGTCTGGAGAGAACGTTATAGGGAAGCTTAGCTGCTTTTTTGGAAAACCCCAGAGAAAACAGTGTTTCTGTAGATGCATTCCTGCCTTCTCTCCTCAGAGCATATGTGTTATGATCCAACTCTTGGGTCATCTCATGACTATGTTGAAAGTGATTTTGGAGATTGTCCAAGACAGATACACAAAGTTTTTTTCAGATGTCTTTGTGCTGAAGAGGCTGAACTACCAGCTCGCTCATCACAGGCTGTCTGAAACCACCTGTTTCTAGCTGGAGGCACTCAGTCCCTGACAGAGCTCCCTGCTCCTGCGGGGTATGTATCTGACAGGCCAATTCTCACCCTGCCCCCTCCATTTTGTGCATACATTTGACAAAAATAGTCTTGGTGGTCTTTCCTTCAGGTATTAAATTGCAACAGCAATTGGAAAGCATCCTGTTTACGGAATAGTAGCAGAATAAAATAGTTGTTCCTAGAATAAACAGAAGTAAAGACATTGAGGATTTTGACTGTTGACTGTTACAACCAAGTAGTTCTTATACTAAAGCTGTTCCATATTTCTTGGGGAAAATGCTGGTTCATACCTGCAATAGTCTTACATAATTTTCTTAAACAGGTTATGAATAGAATCTTATCTATCCAGAAGGAGCAGGTAAAATTATACTTGTGCAGCTAATTTGGGACAAGATAAGTGAGAGAAACAAGAATAATTTGTGTTCAGTGTATTCTATAATTTTATTATCTTTGTAGAGATAATTAGTTTGCCTTTTTAAACAGCATTGTTTATGTAAAACGAGATTGCCAGGAGGTTTATGAGATGTGTTGGGGCAGAGCATAACAAACTTTAAATCCTGCTTTCATTGAAAGGCCAAGTCCCACAGGACTGTGGTTGGTTGTTCCACTAAGGCAGTATATAAATGCTTGTTCACTAGCACTGGAATTATTAGACCTGCAGGAATGTTCTGAAGAGTGAAGAATGAGAAAATTACTGTAATTTTGCACCTGAGGAATGTGTTTCCAGTTTGCAGAGTTAATGCTTTAAATATCTGGCTCTGTAGAATCTGCCTTTCCAGCCGGTTCTGTAGATTACAAACTTTCCTTTGTGAACCACACTGGACCAGCCAGCATTCTTGCTTTGAGTTACTTTTATGGCTTCTCTACATGCAAAATTAGTATAAAGGAAGGCAGGGTATGAATTTACAGTGTGTTAACTATTCATCCCTGTTTGGAAACTTAAAGTATTCTCCCTACCTTGTGTAAATGAACCATAAGTTCTTTGGCTGACCATGGTCACATTGACTTGGGCTTGGGTTTAGTAGGTTCCCACTGCAGTGGAATTGTAGACTACGGGTATAGTGAAAAATTAAAGAAGATGTGAAGGGGTAGTCTATTCTGAATGTATGTAAGAGTAAATGAGATGCAGGGACAGTACTGACCTCTGTATTTATCTCTATACTACTTCTTGTATGAAGAGTTTTGTTAGGTATTAAAAAAGGAAAAGAAATTGTTTATATAGGCTTTAATTCTGCTCTGAAATTGCAACAGGAGATGAGAGGTAAGGAGTCTGGTATTCTATTACTAAACTGCAAAGCCCACCAAGCTTGTTCAAAGATTAAACAATGAAACTAACATTTTGTCTGAGCACCTAGGGTTTGGTCTGGCTGTAGAAGACTGTTCAGTTGTTGACTGAATATGAAAGCTCCTCTAACTGCACACAGAAATAGTAGCAAATATAGATCAGTGTGGGTTATTGGCACAGTAACAGGTTATTGTGAATCAAGAATCCCAATTTTAACTTTTTTAAAAAAAATTAGTTACCTTAATTTTTAGATGTCAAGCCTGAGACCCTACCTATACTTATATTGCCCCTGCAATATAAGAGCAGGACCCTGAGTGGCTTGCTTCTGACATATTGCATGTGTATCCATGATCAGGTTAGATGCCCGTAATCCAACTGTGAGCCTTCACACAGTCTGTGCTCACATTGCTTATAAATACCAGTTGCCCTTGCAGCAGGTTATGCTGAGGCCCTTGTAGAAAATGATCCATGACTGATTTGCCTCTTCAACATTAACCATGGGACACTGCTGCACGACAACATTCCTGGTCCACCTACACAGTGCCTAAGTCTGTGCTGGGTCTGGAGGGCAGGCAGAGCCTGGTTATCCAGCCTAAGCCCATGGCTTAATGCCTGGCAGCGTGGTTTGGGTGCATCCTATGAGTATGGAGGGCTAGACTTTCTCAGCATGCCTCTAGCCTCACCTCTAGCCTACACTGAGCCAGGGCTTGTGTGACTCATCAAAGACATGAGGGGAATGGAAGCTTCAGTCCAGGCTTAAAATACGATGTTAACGCACCTCTGGAAAATTCCAGAATTAATTATTAACCTTCTTGTAAAGATAAGGTTCCTTCTGAACATGTTGACATAAATCATTATAAAAATTTTATATTGTATGCATTATAGGCTAAGATATCCGTATCCTATATAGATAGGACAAGTGGAATAAAACTACTCTCTGTCAATGGTCTGTTTCCTAACTGGATAAACAATAACTTTCAATCCAAGCATGAAGCAAATCATCTGCAGTACAATTAGTGGAAAGTAAAGCAGTATTCCTCTGTCTTTGAATGCTAGCTAAGAAGATAGAACAGCTCCCCTCCCTGCCTCTTTCTTTAGTATTTTTTGAAGCTTGGTGCTTCTTCCATTCTGTTTTGTAAATAGTTGCCTTCCACCTGAAAGTGAAATGGCTCTCCTAGTTCCTAAGACAGTCAGGCTACAGGGAGATCATGACTACCCTAGAATTTATACAGCAGTTACTGCTAAAACTCGATGTCGAAGTGGGAATCTTCATTCATTCCAGTGGGAAGATTTGTTCTGGTAGTTGTTAGTGCAGAGCTGCAACACGGGCACATGCGAACAGCATGTATTAATGAACACTGATTTTCAAACATTTGTTAGAGATTAATAACAAAATTTCTCATCTGTCAAAACTCTGCAGGCGTGCTTTCTTAGAAGAGACAAGCAGCATTGAAGAAGTTGCTGTGGGGTTGCATCAGCTAAACTGACACAAGTCCCATTTAAACTGACGTAAAAGAAGTTGCACCTGTGTAATAAAGTCAGTAAAATCATGCTCCTAAGTAACTGGACAAAAATAAAACACCAGCATATGTTCAGGGTATGTATGTGTCTGAGTAGAACTCTGTAGAGAGTTTTGTCACCACAGTAAACGCAGAGTCACTTGTTTGCACCAGAAGCTTGAAAATAGTTTAGATTAACATGAAATAATTTAGTTAAACATGTACAATCTCCTTCTGCTGATGCTCATTGTTTTACAGTATCTTATGTCAAAATAAATTAAGTTTCTTACCAACTTATGTCACTATTAGTAAACAGTCTCTGTATAATACATCATTTAAAGCTTGTCTGTACATATGACAACTGACAAACATAAAGATATGTAAGTTAAAGGCACCCTAGATGTAGGCACCCTCCAGTCATCTACCCAGAAGTATGCGCACATCTCTGTTGTGATACTGTTATAATAGACACCAAAACACAGTAGCTTCCAGACCCCGTGGGGGATGCATGCAGACTATTAACCCCCTCCCAAACTTTTCCAGTAACTACAGATCCAGTCATTCTCACTGATAACAATTTATTCTTCCCCGTAGTTTTACAGGGAATTAATATTCAGTTAATAACATATTACAAATTATGACTGGATCCACAAGTTGATCTGTCTCAGCTCTGCCAGCTTGAGAGTGCATAAAAGGCAGAAACACCCCACTTTTCTATTCCCCTGCTAGCTGTATTTTCTCATAAAGGTTAATATTTCTGTCTTTGAATTTATATATATATATATACACATATATGTATATAAGGATAAAATCAAGGGATAAGGAAAGCCAGTTTTTATATACCCACATATCCAGTGCTTGTTTCCCCCCTTTTTTTCCAGGATTGTCTTCTCTGACCTGTATGACTTTTTATCTGTTTTTCAGAGCAGCTGAATTCTGGTTGGGTGAAGATTTACCTAAGGAAGAGAGAGCAAAGGTGACTTAGCCAATATGTCACAATCCTCTGTCACCCTCAACCTGCTGCAGCCACCCTCAGCGTTTTGTTCTTCTAATACGTGGAGAGATTTCAAAAGAGGAGTAAATAGGTCATCTATGTGACCTTTTGTACAGCACAGCTCCTAAAATGTCACCTAACTACTGAGTTAAGCATTTTTTCCATTTACCGATGGCTCTTATGACCCTGAATGAGGATTAGATTGGCAAACAGCTGACTCACGTGATTTCATGGAGTGACCCTAGAGAAATGAAATATGTCAGAGAGCAGGCAACGCCTTTTCCTCATACTGGTGACAGTGAAATAACAAATTAAGTTAATCATGAACAAAAACTAGAGAAGTTACAGAAAGCTCCCCAGGCTCATATTTAGTTTTGCTGTGAAAGGCAGCACCTCTGCTAGATGATTTTTTTCTCAGGTAGTCAATTTACAGAGACATCTCTTATATGGGAGCAGGAATCTCCGTTGACTTGAAGCCCTCCCAATACCTATGTTTGCACTTGCATAGGAAATGTCTGCTTCTAGTTCCAGTGTTTCCTGCATATTTAAGGGAAACTCATTGGGTTGGGAGCTGACAATGTAACTTCCACATTTAATGGGAAGCCTTTCGTTTGTTTCCGAACTTGGTGTCAGTGCCCCTTAGAGAAATGCATTCAATTTAGATATTTGGATCAAATCACTAGCCTGAAATGGTCTGTGCGTGCTGGCAGTTGCTGCTATTATTAAATCCCTGGAACCCTCCACAGGCCAAAGAGAAAATACCCCCAGCAAACATTTTGTGTTAAGCTATAGAGACTGAGACAGTATTTTCCTCCAGCTGCTGTAGTCTATGTTGTTTTCCCTCTGACATTCAGCGTGCAAGCCTGGTTAAACAGGACCTCTTCAGGGGCTTTTTATGTGCCACGCTCAATGGCGACTCTTTAAAAACAGAAGTGGATCGGTGACAGTTGTTTATGACTAAAAAGGGCTGTGGATTGTTTTAATTAATTTCCTACCAAATGAAAGGATAGTTATAGAGCTGGTGCTAATGCTAAAGCATTATTCAATAATATTGACCAGGCCCTATTGGAACTAAAGTCCTCATTGGGCTGTTTGTATATTTGGTCAACAAGGGACAGGCGAAGAAAAGGAGGAGGTAATAATGATACATCTGATGGACACATTTACAAAGGTGGAGAAGAAGCAAGTATTGCAGCAGTGACTCTTGTGCTGCTTCATACCAACTTTCAGGATTTTCCAAATGTTTACAGAAGTTGGTGCTATCCATTTCAAAAGGCAACAACAACAAAAGCTTCTTGTCTTGCAGTAGGGACTACTACGTCCACATCTGGATTGCAGATAAATACCTCTATATAGCCCTTTAGCAAGTTTTGTCAATAGAAGTAATGAATGTTTGGTGGTTTTCGAAATGCTGCTTTCTTTTCAATGGCATTTATGATGTCCAGCTTAAAACAAGAAGAAAAGGAAATGATTCTACTTTGTGCAGCTCTGTTGCTCTGTTTGTACTTGACCAGCTTTTAAAATTGTTTATTGTTATTTATTGGTTAATGTTTGTATGGCGTGGGAATAACTAATAATGCCCACAGCTAGTGCACTTTTTTAACACCTTTTTTTCCTGTTGGTTCCTAATTTCTGATTTGAAATTGCCAGGTTGATTTGAAAATGCCAGCAATATCACTGCAGTTTAACAAAGACAAAAACTCAAAACATGTCTGAAATATTTTAGTTAACACTGAAAGTTACTGTGGGAGGGTTGAATGACAAGTATCCAGAGAAGGATTATTTTCTTCAGGAAGAACAATGTAAACTTTCACATAATTTGGGCCCTCTTATCGTAATGAAAAATCAGTTGTGTGTGAAAGAAAGATATTGAAATCTTAGAGACACTGGCATTTTGTGAAGGAAAAGCAAAATGTGTAAAATGGAAAAGGCTGGTAGGTCATAAAGAATAAATCCCATTGCTAATAATCACAATTCCATGCGAAAAACAAGAGAGGTATCAGCCATTTTCTTCTTATAATCCTCATCGAATTTCTTATTCTGTGCCACAGTGAAATAATTCTTCCAGTCCCCGACAGCTCCTATCAACAAAAAAAAAAAAAAAAACAGAAAATTATCAAANTTACCAGTATTTCTTGCAGCCTATTAGCCATGACTTACTAGCTTACTAGAGAATTGTACTTGAAGGGAAGGATTATTTCAAGGCAGAGTGACAACTAAGGTGAGAGAGTTGATGCCAGTAATAAACCTCAGTACCTTTTCTCATGAATGGGGAAACTGAGTGATCCATTATTCCCTCAAAATCCTTAGTGTAGTTTGCCATGGGATTTTTCTTCATTATCTCAAAAGAGGTGTTATGGATTATCTTGTTGAGAACTTCCTGTTCCAAGTCCTTCTCCAGAAACTTCATAATCTTCTGAATTTCTCTCTTTGGATTCTGCAGAGAGAGGAAGATGAGATAAGATACAGAGCCAAGAAAAGCAAGGAAATCAAACACAGTGTTAAAGTTGCACTTGTTGCCAGGGTGAGAAGTCAGGTTATCTGACGATTTACTGATAACACCTGACGTTATAATAGACAACTGTTGAGTGTCAGTAATATCTACTGAACTTCCAGATTTCAAGCAGAGCTTTACATACACACATTCAGCCTTTACCTCCTTCATGTCTTCATAGAAGAGGTAGAGAATACGGTGCTTGTCTTTTGCCTTCCACCATCCTTTTACATGGTCATACCAGGAACCCCAGAGCACTGAAAAAGGAGTAACAGCAGCAGCAACTATAAATGCCCCATCTGTGTTGAGGTATCCATGGCACTCACATTTCCTCCATAACCAATGTCTGGGTGTTTCCAAGCTGGTTTTGAATCATTGCGGGCATGACTGCTGTGCTCTGTACTGAACACAGCATTCATACTATTAACCCCTTGGGCATATGGGTGCTCAGAGCAGGATCCATGTCTAACTGCTTACATCTGAATGCAAAATCCAGACTGCCTTTGATGGAGAGAAAGAGACATTTCCAGAATGTGGTTCATTTGGTTGACTGGACAAGACCGCTCTTAATTTGCCCTGCTTTCAGCATGGGGTTGGATCAGACGAACACCAAAGATCCTTTCCAACCTGCATTATTCTATGTTCCTAACTGGTTGAACTGTTTAGCATGCTATCAGAAGTGCATGTTTCTCTCCAGCAAGTAACAAGATGACTAGCTTGTACAGAGGTCGCTATGTTCCAAATGTCTGCACTGGGACAGAGGGCTCACAAGCTGAGCCAGTCAAAGACAAGACACAAAGTCTCATTTAGACATGAGACCCTCATGCTGGTCCAGACAGTGGTGTTTCTAGGCCTACATGGTGGCAAGAAACAACCTATGGAAGTTTTACTGACCAAAATTGAAGACTGTCATCCAAATGACCGGGTTTTGTTTCTCGGATATCAGCACCTCTTTTAGAAGAAGAAGAATCAGTTTCTGGGGTTGCCTGCCCTTAGCTAGATAACCAGCTTTGTTTAGATGCTTGATTTTTAGACAGGTGAATTTAGGTAAAAAGACTCCCTTATCTCAGATTCATACTGCACAATCTATACAAAATTAAACTTTGCTTTCTTGAGTGTCACACTAGAGTATAGCCATTGAGCTACTGTTCCTTCCCAGCTGGCTTCCAGACAGGTTTCTTTTAACTTCATAGAGAGAAGAGATTAAACCTGAAAATTGTCATATATGTTTTTGAATGATAATGGAATAAAGAGTAGCAAGTTGTTTTTTTTTTTTTAAGTGGGAATATGAAGATAAGATTCATCTTTTAGGTACTATAAAAACCTCTGAATGAAGATATTAGTGAAATGCATTTAGTGGATATTCTTCCACAAAGTGTCAGCACTGGATTTCAAACTGTAGCTGAACTAGATAAATCAATGTCATGCATTTTTAAAATGAACAAAATCTCTTATATAACCGATTGCAGTTCATCACCTTTTCCGGTCATAAATTTCTCCATGAACTCTTCCATGGTTCCTGGTTCAGGAAGAACTTTATTCATTCTATGGAAATGGTAGTATGACACCAGGTTGTCTTTTGGATTTCTTGCCACATAGATTATCTTTATTGGATATGAAAATGAGAGAGAGAGAGAGAGATATGAACTTACACATGAGATGAACTTACACATGCTTGTATAGATATTGAGCCTCTCCTGAGAGAAAACTCCAAGAGTTCTCTCTTAGAGCCTGAGTGACAGAGGCTTAAGAGATTTTGCTTTGAAACTGCCATTCTCTGAAATCCAACTCAGATAACTCAGTCATGACTTCTTTGGTTTCACACAAACTTTGCACAATAAAGGGAAGATAGCTGAGGAGACCTTTAGTTTTCACAAAGATTCTGGAAACCATATTAAGTCCTGTTTCCTATCACTTTCTTTCCAGTTGAAATAGATGGAGTCCTACCTCTTTAGCCTTACCTTACAGTTTTGTTCCCAGAAGGAGAGAGGCACCATCTGCACAGGGAGATGAGTTTTCATCGTTCGTGGAGAAGGCATAGCTTCAGCTAACTCCAAGCCTATGGAATAACTTTTTGTGAGAACTGACCTGTTCTCTAAATTCTGCTAGCACTTCTTTGCTACTCTCATAGGTGGGATTTTGACTGTGACTTTTTGGAAGGTCACCTTGCAATGACCATTCATCTCCAAAGCAACTGGGTAGCAGTGTAATGTAGACCTTCAGTGCTTCTGGAGGAATTTTTACCTAAATATTCAAGGAGAAAAGGGAGAACATTGATTCATGTCTTCATTTTGCTTTCCTGGGCCCGTGTCTAAGCATCCCAAGGGATAATTATGAATACTAATTTATATTTACCCACCCAATGTTTTTCCTTCACAATATTTAGTGATCTCCTTTTTCTTTGCAGGTAAGAGTTTTTTGTTTGTTTGTTTGTTTTCCCCTAGAATATGAGAAGAATAGACTAGCTTACTAGACTTTCTGGATAGCATGTAAAGAGAAGCTGGGAAAATGATGGATGAGGTTCAAAATGTATACAGAGTGGATTATGAGTAGTTTTGGATATATGGGAATACGTGGGAATATTTGGGGATATGTGGAGATATGTTGTTCCCCACCTAACTTTAATCATCTATCATGACCTCTCTCATTTATTCTCTAGCATCCTCTGTCAACTTCTATCATTTTTTTTGTCTCTATATGTCAACACAGTCTGGGTTAGAAGAGAAAAAGTAGCACTTCTGCTGCAGTCAGTCAAGCTTTTTGGCTTCAAATGTGAAGAGAGTCTGGCTTAAAGATTTGTGTGGAATGGGACTCCTTGCTGGGGGAAGGTCTTGCAGGGAGCTGTCTTTGCAGAACAGTTAGGCCTGCTGGCTCCCTGAATGCCTGATAGCTTGTTTAGATGACTAGACCCTAGAATTTAACAGCAGTTACTCAAAACAATAGCAAAACCACAGAAAACATCACCCACATTTTGGGAATGTGTCCAAGACATAGGTTTCCATTCCATATAGCCTCTAATCGCAGGATGGGATTCAGTTTGCCCCTATGTTGCCATGTGACGTGCATCTGCTGCTGTGTTAGGTACTGTGGAATATCACACACAGCTTTCAGATGCCACTCTGGAACAGCATGGTCTTCAGTAGGGCCTGTGCCATATCTGCCAGCCTTGCGTCGGCTTGAGTAGCACTCGATGTTTATGTTAAAGCAACTGAACTGTGTGCCCTGATGCCTGACACAGCACATAGTGCATTGGCAAAGAAAGCAGGGGCTTTCCCAGGAAACCTGTGGCATCATTTCTGGGTGCTTGCTTTGCTTCATCTTGTCTAAAATACAAACCTATTTGTATGATATTCACCTGAGTAACCGTTAGGTGGAGGCTCTGGGATACACCACTCAAGGAAAGGATGACGTCTGTAAGTACTGGCACGTCTACACTTTTCAATGTCTCCATTTTGTTGAATCATATCCACTATCTCCTGTGTCCATGTGGTACCTGAAAATGTCAGCATTTAGATGTTTCCCTCAGGGAGAGCTGAAAGTCTCTTCTCCTAGGGAACCGAAAGCCAGAAGGATGGACTCCATGTCAAGAACGAAGGAACAGCACAGAACATGATTGACAAGACAGAAAGAGAGGACAATGGAGGAAAAATGCGTAATTAGGAATACGAAGGTAATTTCCAAAGCACAGTTTCAGGGATTCCATTTTGGACAAGTTTCTTCTGGCCAACAGAAATACCCACCACCAGCACTCCAGTAATGAAGAAAGCTCTGACATAAACTCAGATAATACAATTTGGAGACTGCATTATTTGAAGGGAAGAGTTAAATTCCCATACCCCAATTTTCATCACTCACAAAAATTCAGCTATTTCAACGTTTGTTTTAACCCTGAATTTGAATGAAAAAATGAAATACCTGAACTTTGAGTAAGTAAAAATTTCATACAGTTTGACAACGTAAAAAAGTTGCAGTATTTTCAATGTTCCCATTTGAAATGCTTTAGTGAAGGTCAGTACAACATTTTACTTCATCTGCCTGAGCTAATGCAACATCTTCTAAGAGATACAGAATTGCATCTCTTGTGTGCCTCTTTTCCCTTATAGCTGTGGTCACTGGGTTAACCACATCTCCTCTCAGGTACTGTGGCAGGTCAGCTAGAGAACAGGCTAAGTGATAACTGGGAAATCAATTTGGGCATGAAACTCAGCCCTTAATAACATGCTTGAACGGTGTGGCAGATACAACATAATGTCAAATGGATGCCTAACTTTATTTCTTCTCAGTTCAATGGCTGAGATATTTTAATCCAGAGTGATTAAAATAACATGTTTTTGCTCACTATACTAGAAATAAGTTAAAAGCTTTCAGCAAAATCTATTTTTTATTACCTTCAAAAATAATTAATTTTTGGTAATAAAAATTTCTTTTTTTTTTTTCTGCTGGAAACAATGCTTAAAAATTCTTGCTAATCCAAGTCATTAATTTTTTATGATCATCAAATGTTACCGAGTCTGTTTCTGAATCCCCTAAAGTGTACATGTTTTTGTTCATCCAAGATTAATATTGGATGCTTGTTACTCATTGTTTTCCTGTATAATAAATAGAAAGAGTCTAATCAAGAGGAGAAATAGTAATGAGTTAAGTGTCCAATTAATGAATAAAAATACAAATACCAGATAGCTAAGATTAATGGTGGGTATTTTCTTGGCTGAAATTTTAAGTGAATTTGGTTATTATTTTAACATAAGTAACCCATTTCCACATATCAGTACTGGTTTACACCAAGTCATTCTCCATATTCATAACACAATTCATACATTCATAATTCATAAATTACAGTTTCTATGATTTCTTAGTAAATGATGATTTTTACCAGGCTTTGTTAAATCATCATCAGTTGACAGAAAAGTTCTATAGTACATTAATACGTATGTATATAATCTAAATCAAAGGAAACATGTAAGTAATTAGACTTTGACCATTTGAACTTCAATATTAACAGATTGTTATTATTTCTGCCAAAATAGTCAAAAGTTGCTTGCCACAGCTGACAGAGCTTCACATCTTTAAAATATAAGTCTGTTTTGGGATTAAACAAATATCAGTCACAACAGAAAACCATAATTTTCGATTCCAATAGTAAGTGCTATACCAGACTTTTCTATTCTGTTTCCTCCGCACACAAACCTGCTTTTGCATAGGTTGCAATGAGCAGATCATCAGGTCTGGCCTTGAAGTTCCACAGTTGATCCCATATGCTGCTGAATGCTTTTATGACAGGAATACCTTCCACTTCACTCAGCTCAGCTCGGATGATTTTATCTTCCAGATGCAAGTTTGTCATTTTATCCAGGGCCATTGTGTTCTGCATGAGAAACGAAAGGCTTGGAAAATAATGTTTGCTCTGAAAAAAATACTCAAATTTACTCACCCATTCTCAAAATCTCTTTTATTGAACAATTTCCATGTCCTCTGATTTTTTTTGCCTGTGATTTGGCCTACCTGGGTCCACATTTAGGCTCCTTAAAGCTGGATCTAATTTTAAGAAATGCATGGCATATTGCTGTTGGTAGCTCTCAGCATCTTTAAAAAATAGTCCATTTACTCAGATACAAAAAGAAAAAAAAATACATTCTTTCCATCTTTAAATATTTTAGCAAACATATTTGTGTAAAATACTGACTGTAAGTTGGTAGCCTTTGAAAGGCAAGAAAAGGTAATCAGGGGTGTGATTCAAAAGCGAACAGAGCTTAAAAGCTCCCACTCAAGTCAGCACATAGGACCCAACCCTTCTTTCTTAAAGAAAATTAACCGAAACTCCTGATAACATCCTTTGGGCCTGACACTCACAAAAAATACTTGCAGAGCTTTCCTGCGTTTTGTTCCTGGAGCTTTTCACTCTTAGGATTCTTTGCTGAATATTGGAATTTGTTGCTGATGAACAACCTGAAACAGATAGATGATTAACTAAAAGTTGTTATACATTAATTATTTCAGTAAATCTAGTTAAATCTACTGCCCATCGTACAGTTTTGCAGTAACTAGTTACTGATTTCAGGATTTCTCTTGAGAAATATTTTAGCCATAAACTTCAGAGCTCCAGAATCTCCAGAATCTCGTCAGAGGAAAGTACTGCTTAAGAGGAGACTACAGGAATCATCTCAGTTACAAATACCAGTCAGAAAAGACAAAAGACAGATTTGAATCTCAAAAGCAAACATTGCCAAAATACTTCCTTTCATTTCGTTATTTACTCACACCTGTTTTCACATAGATTCTGCTGAGTAAAGCAAGAGGTTGCATTGGTGTCTGGGCAGTGATCCAAGAAATTAAAAAAAAAAGGGAGAAAGAAACTTGCCAGAGAATTTTTCATGCTTGAACGTCTTCAGTCCTTGGCTGTATTGATGACTGTGCACCTGCTTAGATCTTCAGGCAGAAGCAGGATGAAATCTTGGGTGGAGTTTCTGTTCCTCCTATGAGTGTGAGGAGAGCAAAGGAAGAAATACAGCAACAGCCAACAGGTGAACAGTTTTTCTGGCTTAGTTTATGAACTCCATTTTAATCCTGTGAAGGAAAAGTACTTTGAATTCTCATCTAAAGTATGATTCTTTGCTGGCAACAACATTAGATGTCGGTCAGTACCTCCAGCAAGATTATTTTAACTTGTATGTATTGTTGTCAATAGTCATGGAATAATTCATTTTCTTCCCAATATTTAATCTAAGTTGCTAGAATAGTTTATTATCTGCTAACAGCTAAGATCAGCAGGACTGAGTGAACTGAAAGAAACTTGGTTCAATTTTCACCATGTACTGCACAATGCTCATTTAATAGATGTCCAGGGTTCTGTTTCATTGCTGGGGCAAACCATTTCTGTTTTAGAGCACTTTCTAGACAGGCTTACTTTTCATCTAGCATGGCATCGCAAGGCTTGGGATCACTGCATGTGAGGTGATGTTTCTTTATAAAACTTAAGTCCATCCCTGTCTATCTTTATATGAGGTTCTGGGAGAGAAATGACATGCCATGCACCAGCCACAAACACCACAGTAACACTGGCTGCCAAAAGTGTGTCAATGTCACTTTTATATCTAATTCCCTGCTGTTGCAGTCATCCCAAAATGTTTGAATGCATCAGGAAAAGCTGTCCTTTTTCTGAGGCAAAAGGTAGGTCACTACAGCTGAACTCAAGCAAGTTTGAATGGATTGTGTTCATAAAGGAAAACCATTTTGAGACAGCATTGCTATCAGGCGTTGTTTCTGTCTTCCATTGAAGGCATGCAAGCACTGTGAGTTCTCAGGCTCCTGTTTGATCATCCCTTGGATGGCCTGGCAACATTTGTATCTAAAATGGCTTTCTGTTATCTCAAATGTTTGAAGATATTTCATACATCTAAATCAAATGAGGATGTGGCCATCCTTGCACTAATCTGACCCTTGTATGGAGGGCTAATCAGCAGTCCACCCCTTGGTCCACATGCAGGTTACCTTTCCCAGAGATTTTATAAGTTACAGGTTACACTGGTAATGTGGGCTTTTGTATAAAGCCCAGCAGAGCAGACATGGCCTGTTCAAGATCACTGTTTCCTTGAATATAATGTTTTATATAGGCTCCCAGTACAGGGGAGTACATAGCAAAGCTATGCAGATGGAGATAAAAGAATGAGGACAGGAAGAGAGAAAGTGAGTGCAGGATACTGCAAACAGAACGAGACAGGTAGGGCAGATGTGCAATTGTGAGAGAGAAGGGGAACGAGAGGGACAGGGTGATGACTTTTCACATGCCAGTCATAGCATAGAGTTAGTGGGTCCCCTCTGAGGAGCTGGGGGAGGCAATGAATTGGTAACATTCCCTGTACAATTTCAGGAAAGGTTTCCAAAGAATCGGAAAACAAACAAACAAACCAAAAAGACTTCTTGGTTGGCTTTAAGACAACTACTTGATTGTTTTCTGGCTCTGACATGATGGTTTTGTTCTGAAGACCGACAACACCAGATCTAACAAATAACACAGAACAAGCACAGAGTATACGTTACGGTCTAATATTTCTTTTTCTGTTTTGCACATCATGTTTATGTGGCTATTATTCTCGAGTTCAGCAATCAGAGGACTTGCCCTTTTCCCCTGTGCAGAAGCCCGTGCTGATTTTGCTTGTCCTTCTCACACCTGCACCCGAGGGTTCATTTGTTAGTTTGAAATGGTGTTCATGCCCCTTCCAGTTACACAGCTATCTCAATCATGCAGTAATCCCCAAAGTAAATCAGCTGAATTTGTTGTCTGAACAAAGAAAATCCAAGAGCTCCTTATCAAGTGGTTCTTTACTGTTGTGAATCTGAGTAGCCTGTGAATGGTGCTTTGTGCCAGATAAGCTCAAATTGGGTCAAAAAACTCTACTGGCAGCTTTAAAACTGCTTACAAAGTAGGCAATGGGTGATGGATTTCTTCTGTGTTAAAATAGGGAAATGAGAGGGGAAAAGCCAGCCTGGGGACTGAGTTTCTATTTGAGGATCATGGTTTTACTGGGTCACTCTAAAAAGACACCAGGCACTGTCTGTGAAGAGCTTCCTCTAGGTTTTCATTGACCTCTTCCTGAGCGCAAACTGCTGGCAGGTGTTTTCCCCTGTAAAACACACTGGATTTATATTATTTTATTTTAGCCTGGCTGAAAATGCTTGGATCATTACCTAGGAATGGAAAGCTACAGGCAGTTCATCAGAAATAGTAACAGGAGGAGACTGCAGGGTGGCTCACAAGTGACTGTGGATAAGGGATATGTTGGGCTGTCCTTGGGAGTATTCTTGCTGTACGGCGTTGTGAGTGAGGCTGGGATAGTTAGCGTTAGGTTTCATAGTCACTGAGCTTTCAGAAAGCCCAGAAATCTGTATCTAATCAGCCTTTAAAGGGAGTACAAAGGAAGAAGAGAGGTACCTTTATCTTAGTTTCATTCTCATCTCCCTTCCTAAATCTACACATGGTAAGCCAACAAGTTCTCATTTATCATTGTGTATTAATTGTGTACGAGTCTCTCACTTAGTTCCAGGTAAAATTCTCTTTTCAGCACACAAAACAGCCACAGAGAGGTTCAGGAATACAATTGCACAAGATAACCAAATTCCTCTTGTGGCTGCTCATGGTACTTACTGCTTCCACTTCTCCTTGGTCTGAGGATTCACCTTCGCTTTGGCACACTGTCACTGGAGTTGTTTCAGGGATAATGGCATGTTTGCACTATTTTCTTACTTGCTTCTATTCAGTAGAATAGAGTTACTACCATTTCTTCTAATTTTTGCTTGGTGTGAACTGAAAAGCAGAAGTGCATGGCCTGGAGAGCTGTAGCTATTGGCCAGTTCAGGAACCCATTAATACATGCTGCTGCTGTGCTTCATGGCTTTCCATGCCTGTACCGTGCTGCTCTTGACATTAGTATCATTACTAATATGAGCAGAGATGTTCATATGTTAATGACTAGAACATCTGAAAGAAGTTAAGCAAAGATAAACAGCACCACAGTGGAGTCAAAACTAGAAGAAAGTAGATGAATAAAGACATAATTTCTTTTGTTAGCCCTCCAGAGTTTGGGTCTATGTTATTTTTTGCTGTTCTTCAAGTGCAATCTCCTTTAAAATCTCTTCTTTTGCTCCTATTAAATACAGCATTTTAGTTTTAGGTTTTCTAGCTTGAAAAAAATGGAAAAGGAATTATATAAGAAATAAAATATTTTCAATTTGTATCTGAAGCTTTTAGTTGTTTATTTTTTAAAATCATTAGTAGAACATTTCTTATTGAAGACAGTTCTGTGACTGGATTTCTTGAAGTAGATTTTCTTTTATTAACTAATGGAAAGCCCTAACATTTCTATATTAGCTCTTTTTACCCTACTTTCCTTGCAAATAGTATTTCAGGGGTGATATGTATAGCAAGAAAGAGCACATGAAAGAATGCAGGCAACTCAAAAGCTCGATGAATGTATTCCATCAGATTTTAAAGACATCTGATAGAAACGTATTGTGGACAAGAAATCCATCTCAGGGTAGTGGACATGTATAATTCTCAAACAATTTAAAGACAGAGGAGGCTGCTTTTGTTCCATTTTTTTTAAAATGTTGGATCTGAATCTTTCTGCATTTTAAATTTAATCAAGAATCACAATAACACTTTGAAATGATGTTAGAAAAAATGTGTTTTCTGTTGCTATTTATACAGGATCACACTTGAAGTGGGATGAATGCTGCGAATCCTTCATCAGTATCCAGCACTGTAATATGGTTTTAAGTATGATTTTCATCATTTTTTTCCTATATTTAGCTGTCTATATGATCTAGGGAGCTATGTCTTTAAAAATAAAATCTATATTAAAATCTATAGTTGATACATTTGAGTTAAAGATATTTTTTTCCTTGTTATGCTTAGTGTTCTTATTATGTTTATATAAAACTCTAGTCTCCCTCTGCTGGACAAAACACAGCCTTCATTCCAAAAATGTTAAAATAATTTTAACTTAACATTACATTTGAAAGCTATTGAAATCCTTATATACTTATCTCTATTAGTCAGCCAGAAATATGCATACTCTGGAAAAAAATGAAAGAACATGCTGGACGAGCCCAGGTTTCACTTTCAGTTTTTTTGAATTTTAAAGCTGATTGCTCCCATTCACCTCTTGGTGACTGAATAAAACTGACCTGACTATCAGTCGGTGAACAACCTTAGGCAATGAAAGCTTTTGGTATTGTGGGACATAGCTAGAGTTAATCACAAATATGATGAGACAACATGAAACGGAGGAGTGGCTGATTCACCAGAGGGTTGTACTGTCTTCCAGAGGGACCTCGACAGGCTGGAGAGGTGGGCTGACAAGAATCTCATGAAGTTCAACAAGGAGAAGTACAGAGTCCTGCACCTGGGGGGGGAAAAAACCCAGGCACCAGGACATGCTGGGGGCCACCCAGCTGGAAGCAGCTCTGAGAAAAGGGCCTGGAGGTCCTGGTGGACACCAAGTTGAACATGAGTCAGCAATGTGCCCTTGCCACAAAGAAGGCCAATGGTATTCCTGGCTGTATTAGGCAAAGTTTTACCAGCAGGCCGAGGGAGGTGATCCTTCCCCTCCACTCAGCATTGGTGAGGTCGCATCTGGAGCACTGGGTCCAGTTCTGGGCCCCCTAGCACAAGAGAGACAAGGAGTTCCTGGAGCGAGTCCAACACAGGGCCACCAAGGTGATGAGGGGACTGGAGCACCTCTCCCGTGAGGAGAGGCTGAGGGAGCTGGGACTGTTCAGCCTGGAGAAGAGGAGGCTCGGGGGGATCTCACCAATGCCTATAAATACCAAAGAGGACGGAGCCAGGCTCTTCTCAGTGGTGCCCAGTGCAGGACAAGAGGCAATGGGCACAAACTGGAACACAGGAGGCTCCCTCTGAACACCAGGAAGCACTTCTGTGCTGTGCGGGTGACGCAGCCCTGGCACAGGCTGCCGAGAGAGGTTGTGGGGTCTCCTCCTTGGAGATCTTCAAAAGCCGCCTGGACATGGGCCTGGGCAGCCTGCTCTGGGTGGCCCTGCTTGAGTAGGAGGTTGGACCAGATGATCTCCAGAGGTCCCTTCAAACGTCAACCATTCTGTGTGATTCTGCAATTCTGTGATTCTGTGTCCTGTCATAGACACCTGGTTGTCACGGCTTGTATGTTATCAAGAACAATCCTGCAGATGTCTGTAAGACAGGAACAGTATGACCAATTTTGTGATGGTTAGTTAATGAATGTCTGGGTTGCAGCCATATACAGTTGAGATAATTATCATAGATATATTTATGTAATAGCAAAACGAATACTAAGGGAAATGTTAAATGTAAACATGGAATGAAAACTCCTAAGGCTTTGATTCAACAAAACATTTAATCCCAATATGGAAGTGCAGTCCCTACCAATATAGCACTTATGTTCCATTATCATCACACTGCAGAAATTTCTTTGATTTAAGTGTCGTCTCTCCAGCAGAGTATCCTGTTAGAGGAGGTGTTGAAACCTATGGTTCGTATAACTCTGGCCAAGCTCTCCATGTGTTGGGGTCTTAGTCATATTAACAAACAATCTTGTTATTGTGAGCATGCACAGTCAGGTGATAAAGTTTAATTGGACTTCTACAGCTTTTTCCAAATACTTTTTCCAAGAAAACATGCATATGAAATGCTGCACTGTCACCCTGTCAGAGGCAGTACATGCTTTTGGCTTTGTTTCTGGAAATTACTTTGTAGAAGTAAAAGGTCAGGTATTTACTATGCAGGATAACACATTCTCACTTGTAAATGAGATTTGGTTTAGAGCCACAGGGGGAAAACAGAAACTTGTAATACGCAGTTACAGTTTGGTGCCCTTTATATATATATGAGATGATGGAATTTACTTACTAACAAACATTACTTAGCACGTTAATACATGATTCCCAGTTGTCTGTAGGCTCCACTTTGCTAGCAAGCTCAGTGTGGATGATGTTAATGCAGGCAACATTGCTTGATATAGATGGGATAGAAGCTGTTCATGTGTCTCAGGCTTCATTGTCAGCATGGCTGTTTCTTCAAGCGAAAGTCTACGTTAGAGAACATGTTTAGGTTTTAGATGTCTAACACAGCTGTGTCCTTGCTTCTTCTGAAAGAAAGCCTCAGAATTTGTGCCAGATGCTGTGGGAGACTGGTGCAGCAAGACCCCAGTTCCTGCTGTGATGAGCAACCAGAACACAGATGGAGCCCAAGAGCAAATGTAACTGAAGAGCCTATAGATCGCAGGCAGCCTATAGATCGCAGGCAAAGGGTATGTGTCCAGGCTGCAGGCATACATGGCTTGATGAGCAAGTGCTAACTGAACAGTTATGGTCCTTTTCCTCAAAGCAGTGCTAAGTGGAAAAGTCATTTATTTTCTCTGGCCTTTCCTGTCAACCTGCCCTGCAAGTGGCAAATAGGAGAGAAATACATTTTAAAATATGCACTCTAAAAAATAATGGAAGTTGTTCACCCTGTTGATTCATTTGTATCAACAGATGAATCTCATTCTTAAAGCCGGTTCCAGGATTCTAATTCTCCTAAACAGAATAAGGTGTGACATATTACATCTATGGATCCAAATATAAACTTCATGCCACGGTAATAGCAGGTGGTTCTTTTAGCAAACGCCTCGATGAAGTGATGTGAACAAGCGAAACATCTGCTTTGTGGCATAGCTACTTGTGAACATCTCTACTTGCATGAGGTGAAGTTTTTGAACAGACTATTTTCATGATCACTTCATCAAGCCTTCTTTATAGATGTAAGCAAACTGTTTTCACAGGGGACTTTTTGAGCTGACATAGTTTCATCTGTCCTCTTTCAGCTTGCATTTCTAAGACTTCAGTATGACCATTTATTGTTTGTACCACAGCATCAGAACAAACAGCCTGTGAGCCAGGTAAAATGCATTTGCTCTTAAAATCTGTAAATACATATATGTCTTCTGCACCCCTTTACGCAGGAGACAAAATGGCTTCACTACTTTGGGTTCACTACTGTCATACAGTTCCCTTGGGGCTACTAGCAACTACAGCCTCCTCAGAGGCTGTGTGAAACTAGGAAACTAGGTCAGAGCAAAACAAAATCAGACTTGTGTAAAGGTGGTCGTTTTTGCATTTGTTTCCTGAGAAGAAATATGCACATCCTCATTACAGCTGAAGACTGGAGATTGAAAATCTAGTTGTTGGCTCTGCTTGTGGTATAGCAGGATGCTCAAGTGCTATCCTGTCCTACTTTGGGCACTAAAATATCTTGACCTTTCATCTGGAACAATTAAATGGAGTTTAGCTTAAGTGGCACATCTGCTAGTCAAGCTGGGACTTTGTTGCATGAAGACTGCCATTCCCAGTTCAGAAGACATTTGCTTATCCAACCAAATTATAACTCCAGTTTCCTTTTTACAAACATCTGTTTGGAGACAGTGAAATCTCCCTGGACGTGAGGCATCAGAAAGCAGCTTCAGAAATTCTCATGCAGTGTCGAACTTGTGTTCTCTAGCCAAATTCCTCTCTGAAATTCTGCAAGCCCAATGATATTAATTATTCACTCTAGTGCTGCTTGGTTCTGGGAAATCCTTGTATGACTATTTCATAAATTTAAGAAAGGAATCCAGATGCTACAAACAAGCAAAGTTTGAACACATATGCTACCATTTCTTCAGTACAATAGGTACTGTGTGTCACAATTCTTGTTAGATAACAGAAAGAACATTGTGTGTGAAACACCTGAACATTAAGAAACTCTTACTAATAAGGGTTATAAAAATTTCTCTCTTGGCAGTGGCTGTCTTTATGACTGGTTGTAAAAAGACCTCACTCAGTTAAACACAGTGCAGTGATGGAAAGCAAAGCTGTAAAAATTTTTATTAGGTTTTCTTGTGAGTATAAAAATTAAATTATTGCCACCAACATTTTATCAGGAACATTCATTAGCAGCATAAAATATGATGCTCTTCATAAGTAAAGAAGCACTATTTTTACCTGCCTGTGTTTTCTGGTGCAGGAAGCCAGCTTTAACTTAGAGCAGTGGATCCTTGATGGTAGACATTTTGAAGGGATTTTATGTATTTATTTTCAAATGTCTGTTCACATTTTCAATCACAAAGAATTTTGAGTGGCTGAAAATTGCCTGAGCTTCCGCTGTAACTGAAATCTGCACCTCTCCCCACCATTTAACCAAACAGCAGTTCAACAACCAAACAGGTACCAGGATGAGGCTACCTGGTGTTAGCAGAAGCTGGAGTCCAGGCGCCTTCATGTACTCCAGAGCTTGTCTGTTGTGATGTTGGTGGGACTGAAGGAGGTGGGAATATTTAAGTGAAAAATTTGTACTCTCCCTTTTGAAGTGTTCCTGTAGGTTATCTCATCTTATTGATGAAATCTACTCAGAGTGTAATGGATGTGTTTCTCCTCTCATTTGGGCACTCTGTCAGGGACTATGCCATTCACATCAACATAATTGCACTGGTATGTAGCTAGGAGGAGAGAAGTTGGTCTAGGATTCATACAGTCTGTTGATGTTGCCATATATTTTTCTTCCCATAGGCCAACAAATCAGTTAACCTGCTTCCTTCAGGCAGCTGATATAAAAACAGATAGCAGTGTTCACATTTTGTGAAGAATTGACACCGTTCTGAAATGAATGACCTGTGTTTCAGTGTTACATGGCAGGCTTGGGACTATGCTACTTGTTGTGGGGGCTTTAAACTGGAAGAAGCTCTAATACTTTAAGACATAGCTTTGAGGCTTAAAAATGTGTACTACTTTTTTTTTTTCCTTAAGATACAACAGCAACAACAACAAAATGTTGAGGTGTTGAAGGCTGCATTTATGTGGTGGCAGCCTCTAGAGTGCTCGCATCACCAGCCTGTGGGTGCATTTCTTCTGTTCTTGTGTCGCTCTTGGGTAGTGGAAAGAGTGTTAGAAAAACCTCTTCTGAACAGCCAGTTTGTATCTATCAAGACTGACAGGTTGTCTTCTCACGTCAGAGTACTCCAGCTAAATGCCATATACGTAGTCATTCATCTCCATACCAGTCACAAAGTGCAAAAATTTAAGGTCAGTGATAAAATTTCATCAAACAAATCATTCTGCTCCTTCAGATTCTCATTTGTACGAATATTCACATTAAAAGAACTGACATTGTTAGGAAAATAAGATTCAACTTATGTAATATTAGATACTTCAGTGAGACATTTATTAGGGCCTTGTATGATTGAGTATCACACAATTAAAATTTCTGTTAAATGATCGAGACATGTTGGGCAGGACTTTCTCCATACTTTAAAAGCAACTGTTTGCCAGATATTGTCTCCCTTTGTGCTTGTAAAACTACATATGCATGATATCAGCAGTCTTAGATGCAGCTGAATTGGCTTGGTGGACTTTTACCTCTCTTCATTGACAACTGGGGCAGCTAAAGCAGCTAGACTCCTAATGTAGGCACCTCTTCAAGTTTCTGAAGTTAGGCAAGCTAGGTCCAGACTCTCATATGCCTACCAATAAAATGGGTTCAGAACTGTGTATTTTAAGTACTCTCACCCACAAATCCATATATAAGGAATAGTGATCTGTATGTAAAGAAACATATATGTATATATATGTAGAAACGGAGAAAATTCCTTAGTCTAAGATTTGTTGTCTAACCAAATGTTAAATAGAAGATATGAAAGAAAAACTGCATCAATAGCCTCATTTCTAAAGTGCAAGACTAATCCTGCTTCCATAAAAATGTAGGGCAATATATCTCTTAATTTAATGGGAGAAGAGATAGTTTGTGATGGAGGAATTTTCAAAAACATTGTAATGTGACAGGCTTTAAAAGCCTTACAAACATCTGAAAATTCTGCACTGAGCAGATACTGTTGTGCTATACTTAATGGCATATCTGTTAGAGGAGAATCCTCTGGTCTAGAGATTGTAAAGGAGTCATGTGATCTTCTGCTTTTGTGCGTACTTTGTGTCACACTTTCTGTTCCTCTAGGTCCAGCCTTGCTCCTTGGGATGCTGAGGTACATGGTTGTACATGTTGCCTGCAAGGTGGAAGGACAGGATCTTGCTCTCAGTTTTTCCCAACAAGAAAAGTAGAATTTAAAATCAAAACAGATGTGAAGCAAGAAAGCCGTAGCAATAACAATTGACCAGTCAGGCCATTGTGCTTTGACCTAAACTTATATGAACGACAAAAGTTTGACAGCATGGTTTCTGAGTTATTAGAAATATCTTACCTTTTAAGAAAGTTCATTCTTTACTATTCTAGTTGTCTTGACAAAGGTCTGTTATAAAGTCACTAGTGACCATTCTGTCTAAGGGTTTTTTTTTTTTTTTTTTTTTTCTGTGTGTGTGTGTGTACCTTCAGCACAAAATCAAGAAAATTGTGGTCACTTATTCTTTTATCATTTTGGATAGGTGTCTATCCTTAGATTGTTTATGTCTGATCTAAAATTCTTCTGTTGAATTTGATGGGAGTTCATAAACCCTATGCTGATTGCATGTTTTCAAATGGGAAAAGTTCAGCAAAATATTAATAATCCAAATTTTTATTTTTATTTTTATTTTTTTTTGAGCAGGAGTGATATGACAAATAAAGATGCTAATGAAATTCAAGAACAGAAGTCCAAATTAAAAGCAAATACTTTACAAAGTGATGTCCTTATAACAACCATGGCTGAATTTTAAGGATCAAGCAATTATGACTATTAATAGAATACATTTCATTTTACATGTTGAGAAAATTCCTCCTCTCATGATAAACGACAGCCCTAATACAGGATGAATGCACTTGATATCTGAAGTACTTAAAAGACAGCTGTTCTTCAGTTAATATATGCTATTCATCAGTGTCATTAAAGCATTAGCATACTTTTGTACATATGCATATGTGAGGACAGCTTCTAATGCTAGTGGTTTATTTTTGTTTGCTTTAATAAAGATGTTTCCTCTATAGAACATCCAAGAGAGAGAAACCTACATAAAAGAGATGTGTGAGATATTTAAGGATAATATACCAGATTAGGGATTTTTAATGTCAAAGAAACATTCTGAATGCATTGCCTGCACTCATCAGACTCAATTTTGCATGCATTGAATATGGAAGCCGTCAAAATGTTGACAGATTTTTCTGAGCTAAGTATTTTATTTTTTGACAGAACAGTTTGGTTTCTCACTCCTGCATCCTTGCTTCACTGAGCAAAGGATGCTGCTATGTTTGGCTTAGTTCATTTTGAAGTCTCCAGTGGTCATAACCCGTAAACTAGAGTGACACAGGGCCATCAATCAACACAAGACGACTCTTGTCTAAGCTTTGAATTCTTGAGGCTGTCTTTGCACATGATATTCACAGTGCAACTTGTGGAATATCAATAATTTTTATAATGTGATAGTGGAGCTCTGAGATTTGAGTTCCTGTCTACATCTCCAGGTTCTGAACATTTAACTGGTGGGTGACCTACTTGACAGCACTGTTTCTTCAGCCATGAGGTTTCACATGTAAGAAAGAATGTCTCTAAATGTTCTTGAGCTGTACTTTAATGACATGGCATTTAACCAATAAGCCAGGACCACACCTGGGTTTTGGTGGCTAAAGAGCCACACTCTAAAGGTGATTTTCTTCACATTCAAAATTAATTTTATTCTTTCTGCTTTCCCTAAGTGGTAGTTACAAGGTGAGTTCTGGCACATACCCCAAACATAAAATATGGTAACTTAAAATAGTGATATAATCTGCTTACTATTTGCATGTATCTATATGCTCATTTGCAGATGTTACATAAGACTGGGTACCCCTTCCCATACTGTTAGCTACACAGATTTTCTAAGGTAATTGAAGGAAAACACAGTCTCTTGTCTCACATACACCATTTAAAAACTCTAACCTAAGTAGTACAGTTAATACTGTTCTACTCCAAAAGCTAGACCTGGAGTTTGCCAACATACTTAATTGTGATTTTATTGTATCAGAGGGTTGGTGACTTTTACTGGTCACTCAGTTTACATGATTCTGTGAATCCATTTTTTATAAGATAGCTGATTCCCTAAATTTGTTTAGAAATACTAAATGAAGTTAAAAATTGCCCCCCATGATCTTCAGCTTTTATGAAGAAAGATAATTGGAATAGGAATGAAAGTTTTGTCTAGGATTCAGCAGGGAAATTAAGTATGCGGCTGATTCAAAACACTCTGAAATCCCATGATTTTTAACTTCACTGATTTTGGAAACTTCAGCGTATGATTGAAGTCAAGCCTTTGTGTAAGTGCTTTGTTGTTTTTGGAGCTGATAGTTTGAGGACAAAACTCCTTTTTTTTTTTCCTGTAAAGAAACTGATCACTTTTTCCTTTCATGCATAGCCCAATAGAGAGCTTTAATTAAGCTTTCATTGTAAGTTGTCTGCTCAACATGATCAATAAGCACCTTTCTATTAAAAAGTATTCATATTTTTAAGCCACAAAGACATCTCTCTACATAACCTTGGCTACTCTTTTAGCTTATTTTCAATCAATTGAAAGACTTTTTAGCTGTGCTTATTGTACTCTCCTAATCCTCGTGCTGCTGTAAGCCTTGTAATGAACCAGAAAATTCTGCAGCTAGTTTATGTGAATTTCCCCTGACTCGCTAGTGCTGACATGGCTGTTCAAAGGTGGCACCTTCTGCTGGTTCCAGGGAATTTTGTGGTGGTGATGAAACTGTGAAGGGGCTGTACAAAACTCAGCTGTTCCTGGGGTGCAGGGATGGGCTAACCTGGGGCCAGCATAGCATAAATGTTATGTGGATTTAATTGCCTAAGTGTAGGTGTCTAATCACTTTGTATGTTGTGGTCTGGCCTCCAGCTGCCTCTCCAGAAGGACACAAATCTCGTGTGGGTCACGTCTATCAGCCATGGGCAAACATCTTGGAAATATGCTAAATTAGCATCTGACTCACTTGAAGGACTCGGAGTATGTAACTCAGCTATCACTTATTGTGCAAAGAAAGTAGATCTTTTCAGGGACTGGAGCACCTCTCCTATGAGGAAAGGCTGAGGGTTGGGACTGTCCAGCCGGGAAAGCAGGCTAAGTGGGGATCTGATAAATGTCTATAAATATGTGAAGGGAGGGTGCAAAGAGGACAGAGCCGGGCTCTTTTCAGCAGTGCCCAGTGCAGGACAAGAGGCAGTGGGCACAAACTGGAACACAGGAGGCCCCTCTGAACACCAGGAAGCACTTCTGTGCTGTGCGGTGACGGAGCCCTGGCACAGGTTGCCCAGGGAGGCTGTAGGGTCTCCTCCTTGGAGATCTTCAAAAGCCGCCTGGACATGGGCCTGGGCAGCCTGCTCTGGGTGTCCCTGCTTGAGCAGGGAGGGTTGGACCAGATGACCTCCAGACGTCCCTTCCTACCTCAACCATTCTGTGATTCTGTAAGATACATCCCAATGCATGTAGGCAAACCCTCTGACAAGTTAATGCAACGATATGTGATACAGCTATAGTTATAAAACGCGTTAAAAAATCTCCATCTTCTTCAAGAGCTGCAGGGAACTGATCTCAAGACTTAGTAGCTGAAGCTGCTGTCCCAGAACAATATATTCAGGAGCTGCTATGTGTTCTTACTTCTCATTTATCAACTGGCAGCAAACACCAGATCTAATTCAGAAAGTAAGGTCAGGAAACGCTCACATGAGGAGCCTTCTCACACTTGTCAGAAGTGTGAGCGCTCTGTGATACAGTGAGTGCGGAAGTGGGTCAGAAATTAAGATTTTTGTGTGTTAACACACCCTCAAAGTTTGAAGCAAATGATCTCCTTTATTTAAGTGAGTGTTGTTGGCACCAGTATTTTTACAGGGACGGATATTTAGAATTAGTTGTTGTTCAGCAGGGTTACACGCTATATGCTACTTGTCTCCTTTTTCAGCATATAAAGGCAACCAGCACTGCCTTATGAAGATTGCAAGCATGTCTCTGGCAGCTACCATGTATCAGCAAGCAGTTGGCTGTGGGCTGAAGCACTCTGAGGAGGACTTTCCCTATCTGAGGAGGGAGCATTCTGGCTATATCAATCAAAGGCTCCAGGTCTTGCCGACACTGTTGTAGTGACCGGGGCACCCATTGTATCCCTTTTCCTGTCCCTGGTATCTGCAAGACACAAACCCATCTGTGGGCTGCTGGAAAGACCAGGACCCTACAACACATTGCAGCAGATATGTGATTCTAAATCCATAAGCAGTCTGTAGCTGGCAGAGTGGTTCCTGGCACAGAGGCCAAGCAGCATGGAGTAGATCACTAGAGCTATTTTAAAATAAACCCCTTGTAGGACGCATATGGTGCAGGTGCCAGGTCCTCAACGCTAGCCGTTATAAATCTGCTCCTCAGAGACCGCTAGCTGGGGCAGTCCAAAACAGAACCAGGGATGAGCTAATCACTGGGCATCGCCTGGTGATGGGGGCCACTGCTTGGGCCCTGCATTTCACAGATACAAGCCCACGCTCAGGGCATGGGTTGTACTCAGGGATTACCAGGAGAGGAAGCTGGGTCTGTGGTACCCCAGGAACCTTCACCTTTCCTCCATCTTGCCTCCATGCCAGACATGGACCTGCAAGGCCGGCCCAGGGAGTACCTCAGGCTTGTGCTTGGTCCTTGGCTGGTCTGCCTAAGATCTTTCCAGCCTGACTGTCCCACAGCACCTGACTGGAGATTGTTTAGTGCTCTTTTGAGCTCATGAATCTGAAAATTAACTTTATCACTGCAGTCCTCTGCCATGGGAGTGGAGAAGCTGAGAGACAGTAGGAAGATAACTAGGCATTGTGTTCTGCAAAAAGCTTTAGGACATCAGTGACAGACCCTTTCATGTTTAAAGAGATAATAACACATTTCATTTCCACTTGTGGAAGACTCCCAGTAATAATCCTATATATTTGTGACAGCTGTAAAAATGCATGGGATTAAATTTAGCAGGGCGAATGTAACTGGACAGTAGTGTGATTTTTCTCATGTTAAAAGGTCAGTTGCCGCTGTGTTGCACATTGCAAGAGCTAATCCCACAAAAAAAATCTTCTCCCTCTGCTCCAGAGACAGCCCATTAATGCCAAGGGGTATTGTCAGATGTACTTACTGGGCTCAAAATGTAAGTATATACATGTATGTATACACGTATATGTGTATGCTGTGTCAGACTGGGGCATGCCTCAGGGCTCCCCATCATGCTTACTTTCCAGAAAAAGGCATTCCTATCAGTTCCATCCTTTAGTTTACACGTACTTTACCTGTAAAATAAAAAATAAAATGAAATTAATCATAATTCCATTTTTTTCCCTCTAAATTCAGCTTATTTCTTGCTACTTTCTCAAAAGGACTCAAAAAGGACTCTCAAAAGAACTTTCGCAAGAGGGAAAAAAACACCATGCTGCAGCAAGTAAAGGGCTCAAATCTGTGAAACTGCTTGGGAAACAATCAGCCAAAATGTCCTCTGAGCAGTGTTCTGTGAGCATACAGTGATCTTGACTTGGGGGCTTGATGCATGCTCATTTCCTGTAATAGTAAAACCTAATTTCAATATTACCTCCCACGTCAGCCGGTCACTCCTCCTGCTCTCTCATTGTCACACAACATTGGTAGCAAATCATAGGAGTGATCAGGTTCTCCAAGGCTAAAATGAGATTTTTTTCCAATAAGGAAGACTGGCTGGTCTCCAGACTTGTCTGTCTCTATCTACTTTGATGCCAGTAACTTGTCATGCTCGCGGTCCTGCTTGGCAGTTAGAGGAACAGTGCAGGTATCTTCACAACCATGGAGCTGCTTTTCCCGCTGTATTACTAGTTCATGGAATTCAACCATCTGTATTTATGTCCCTGCTGCTTTCCTTCTTAATGAGCTCTTATCACTGACGTAGGAGGCTGGGAGAGTTAATGTAGGAACTTGATTAGGAAATTAAAGCTTCTGATACCACAAATGGTAACGCTGCACCAGGACCTGCCGGACCTGGTACAGATATCGAGTGCTGGCGGGTGGCTCTTGCTGTGTCACTGGAAGTATGTGTTTGTGGACCTACTCACAGCTGGGGCAAATATTAGATGCTCCTTATCTCTCTCACTTTGTACAATTTCCCACGACAGCTGTAGCTATTTGTCAGGTCCTGAATCAACCAACCTAAGTGTGATTAGTTGTAGAAGTTTTTTTTTTCTTCCAAAGCAATAGTTTCCCTATGAAGCATGAAACTTCTCTGAGAAGTGTGCTCCAATACTCTTTGTTGAGCTAGATGTTTGAAGGATCACCAGCATTTGAGGAAATCCCATCCTACTGGGATTGAGGCAAATGTCCTGGTAAGAAATTGGATACTAGGGATTTAAGCGACTCCCACCACTCTGAAGGACCTGACCGGGTCTTCTGAGACTCCCTGGGTGCCTACGGAGGCAATCACACTGCACATGGGTGCTCAAAGCTTTCTGTAGATGTGGTAGGAAGCTGCAAGACAAAGTGATCACAGTTGGTCACTAATGATGTGTATCGCATTGCCTGGAGAACAGCATGAAGGACCTGGGGATAGATTTGTGGTGGTACTGTGCACTCAGAACTGACACAGGAACTGATTGAAAACGTGTTTTGAATATGCTAAGACAATAAAAAAGTACTTCTCAAAAACAAGAATATAGCAGTAGAGCTCTTTGATGGAGTTATCATTCATGAATTTAGATAATCCTTTTGGAACATATTTTTATACTTTCGATATCTGTAGTATAGGAAACATGAATTCAAAAATTTAAGTACGAGTTGTTCTAAAAAATGTATTTTGTTTTACAAAAAGCTCAACATGATAATTTCACTGGAGGTCTTTAATTTTTCTTTTGAAAATTGTTCCCTCTTCAGCTTTTTTTTTGTACAGTACATAAAGTGATAAAACAAACATCTTTAATATCTAAGGCAGACTACACGGCTAGTTCGGGTTTGTCACCCAAGGCTGATAAGCACAGCTTAAATTCTGGCTTTATACACAGTCTTTGAGTTTCTCAAGTGCAAAGCTAGAGCTGGTATAAAAGCTGTTAAATTAGCATTAGTATTGCTCTTGATGCTTTTAGAGCAGAGAAGGATTTTTAGTATATTAAAAAAATCCATGAAGAGTTTGAAGTCATAAGCATCAGTTTTGTAAAGTCTAGAATTAATTTCAAAAGATAATATAAGAATTTTTAAATTGCTGAGTATTAGCTTGCTAATGACTTTAAATGATTCATTTTCTATTAGTTCTAATTTAAACAATGGTTTGATTTTTTGCAGTATATATTTTTTTCACCTACAAACTGAATTTTTGCTTCACATACTCTTCTCATTCTGAATCTAGATTCTGAATCTAGACTATGTGTGTGTGATTCCTTGGTAAATAAGAGAGCTACGTTTATAAGCATGTCCTTTTTATTTTTATTTTTATTTTCCTGATCTCAGGTCATACCCTGCAGGAGTTAGAGGGAATGCAGTTATTGCCACCACCTTCAGAGAAGCCACTTAGTTGCTTAAATGTAAGCATTTGCTTAAGTGCTTTACTGATTGAGCTTTTATCGCATTGGAGAGTTATCAACTAAAAAAAAATCCCTTGTCTCCCTCTTGATTTAAAAAAATCTAAAGAAACTGAGCACTGTACAGGGTGGCTTGACCTTTACAAAAACATTTTGTAATGCATTTTAATGAAATGCAAAGAGTACTTCTAAAGTCTTTAGTATTCATCAACCATTGCCTCATCTATCAAAACACCTTAGTTAATTACGAACAAAAACCAACAAACAGACTTTTCCGAGAAGCACTTGCTCCCTGGCTCCATCCCGGGAGCTGGTCCCAGCAGATGGCACTGTTATGAATAATTTGAACCACAGCTAGAAATTCCCGCAGGCTGTGCTAACCCTTCCCGGTCTGCCATGCTCTTACCTCCTGGGAGCTGGCCCTGAGCAGCATGGAAAATCCCCCACACGACAAGTCCTCAGCCTTCCTGACCCTGGCAAGAAGGAAAGGTTTGCATTTTCCCAAGTTAAAAATGAGGTAGACTTGACATTTTCACTCTTTTTTTTTTTTTTTTTAAATAATCAAGAGTTTGTTACTAGCAAGGGAAAATAATCAGCACCCTGCTGTGTAATTGTAATTGCAGTTTTCCATCTGCTGCTTATACCTGTTGCTTCACTTCAAAATAACTGTCCCCCCACTTCCCATTATGGTTTTCAGCAAATTCAGCATTCATTTTATAACTTCACAGAAAAATCTACTGCTGTTGTTGGTGATACGAAGCACTCCTTCCCGATGTCTCGTGAATCACTTTGGAGGGGGACAGTGTCTCTGCTAAGGGGAGAATTCACCCCCCTACATTTATGCATTTGCTGATTTGCTTCCAGAGAGAGACACAGGGACCTAAATGCTAGATCTACAAAGGGACCCAGGGACCTGTAAACTTCTTTCACTAGGCAACTTTCAGGTGCCTAGTGAAATTCTGTGTCCTGATTTAGGAGCTCGGGTTTCCTTGAACAGGGGGAGCCAGGTGTCAAACTGCAACTTAGTGTTCACATTTGTGGTAGATGAAGATCCTTTTCAGTTTTTGTTTGCTGTTTTTATTTGTCAGTCCTCTTCTGAACTTTGATGTTTAAATCAAGCCAGTCTTTTGGATCTGGGAGCCCTTTTTGGCTGCTGGCTTTGGATATTGACCTGGCCTCACTCTGATTCTCTGTGAGGAGAAACATGGGTGCTCCCGCTACAGCCAAGCTGTAAGGAGGAGAGTAGACATGAGCACAGAGGCAGCTTTGGTATGAAGTACTGAAGAGAGAACTCGACTTCCTAGGATTTGGGTATTTGGAAGAAGTCTTTTAATTTATGCTTGTTATCAAGCTGATGGGAAGTCTGAAAAGAGGTCCTGTCCCTCTTCTTGTGGTACTGGGGATAGCAAACCACAAAGCGTCTGCATCCTTATGCTGGAAGCACCTGAAACTTGTTTCTGCAAGTTGCCACAGTCATCTGGGATGAGTTCCCTCAGCAGGATATAAAAAAAGCAAGTCTGGTCTGAAAACAGCATGAGGAATTCTTGTTGTCAGTCCTTTCTTTCAGACCCAGTCCTCCTCAGCTGAGAAACAAGTGCAGTTTTAACACGTATTCCTTGAAGTATTCATTGGCCTGTGGACAAGAAACTGGAGCTGGATAAATGGTGCAATCACTAGCCCATGGCACAGATTGCTCACTCCAACACTCAGGCTAGCACCTATTAAGATAAATTATACAAAGTGGAACAAGTAGGATGGGAGGATCACAACCATGCAGTCCTGCTGCAATTTCCATTGCATGCTTGGAGAGGCAAGAAGAAACCTCCCCAGACAACAGTGGAACTGGATTCAGTGCTCCCAGCAAATGGAAGGAGCAAGGTTTGGAGGCTGGGGGAGCCCCCTCTCCCAAGGGCTAGGCTGATGCCTCCTTCCAGGAGAGAGCAGGGCTGCTGGAAGCAGACGAGACTTCAGCCCTGCCTTTCTCCTTTGAGCTCCTGTTGTGTAGCTCAGGCAGGTCCCTGCTCAGCATGCAGGTTTTTGTGCTCATGTTTTTAGCCCTTAGCTTTTTTCTTCTGCAGGTCCCGGATTTCATAGTATCCTTTTCCCTCCAAGCACTGATTTTGCCTCCTTCCTGCCTCCCCCCTGCCAACCCCCTCTCCCTGCTTCTTCTCACCACTTTTCCAGTTTTGTTTCTCTTTCTGGGTGGAAGACACAGAGATAACATCTGTCTTCAGAAATCCCAATTTCCTCTTTTATTTTCCTTTTTGTCCTCTTCTGTCAGCAAAACCCCGGGGCAACTCACCAGCAATTTGCTGTGTGCATGGGACAGGCTCTGGAAGGAAATAGCATTTTTTCTCCTGAGCAATTTGGGTGCTAAGGAGACTGAAGTGGAGTGAAATAATTCCTCTTTTATAGAAACCCAAAGGAAAAATACTCCTTCTGATTGGAAGATTGACCCCCTGACTCTGAGGTCCTGGGGATTATATCTGCTGTGGGAGAAACTGATAGTTGTATCTTTTGTTTCTTTGATACAACCCCGCTTAACTATTTGTGAATTATGTTCCATCTTGGTGGTACTGGCCAGCCGTGAGCAGGGGTTGCCTTCACCATCTGTGCTCAGGGCAACTACGTGGCCTAAACTGGATATACCGTGGCTTTAGCAGAGGAAAAGGATAACTAACCTAGGCACTCTTTTCTTAGTGCATTCTATGGTCTCCTGAAAAATAGCCTTCCCTGAGCAGTCTTAACTCCTGAAATTTTTCTGTTTTCAGAGCTTTCAGCGGGAATTCTGTTTGGTGTTTTCCAAATGCATACAATGGCTGGCTTGCTGTGCTGTGTGTCACCCTTCAAACACCCCAGACTAAAGCTAGACAGTGACCAGGAAACACTGGATTCTCCTCCACCTCTTTCCCCAGGCAATCAATTCCGTAAACAAAAAATTTCAAATGAGTAAACCTGAATATCATTTATTGCCATTTCCTACTGCGATAAGTGATTTAAGGTCAACTTTGCTGTATTTACAATGTGTGGCTTAAAATACAAACACCCTTTGTTTGTGCTTTGTTAGTGTGTGCACCACTGAATGCTTTCACAGATACATACTGCTATAAAGGACGGCTTAGAAATTCAATGTAAAAAGGCAGCCAGTGCCACTGGGGAATAGAGTACTCTATCCATAAAGACACATAACCTTGATTGACCAGATTCACAATGTAATGCTCTTTCTAAAATGTATTTAATGCAGGGCTGAAATGTATGCGTCATAAAGGGACAAGACAAAAACCATCTTCCAGTCCTTTTCAGCCTTTGGTAACAGCTTTGATCAGCAGTTTAATTAAATATTGAGTTGTCTAAATTTGTAAGGTCTGCTGCAGTTTTGCCTAAAATTGAACACAGAGACCTTTCTGGACATCTTATTCTTACTTTTCTTTCTGTACAAGAATGTCATGACATTAAAGCCTATGGGCACTTTCTTTTCTTCTACTCCCTAAATGAACAGCATGACACATTTTGAACAGCTCCTTCAATGGGGTTCCCAAGTCTGAAACATGCCCAACACAGATGTCTCACTTTTGTTATTCCTCTTCTTCCCCCTTTAAAAAATTGATTTCCAAGACAAACAGGTCAAGCTGGAAAGGCTCCCAGCAGATTTTGGTTCTTGTGTCTCTGATTGCCAATTGCAAAAGATAGCAAATGTGATTGCCTCTGGGCTTGAGAATAAGCCTCAGACATCCATTCTGGAATGAGCACTGTGAGGGCTACTGGGCTGTAATTATAGTTATGTTAGCAAGTGTGAATTATTTACTTAAGGTCAAGAACCAGCCTCCTTTAGAAAAATCAGGTTTCAGGTGCAGTTTGACCATTTAAAATGAGTTAATGACTTGATGAGGTGGGTTATCTCATTATGAGTTGCATTAAATTTTATTGAAATGAGTACATCTTCTGTTTAAGATAGTTTTAGGAAGCAGTGGGGCGTATGTCTCTGCCCCATGTGGAGGCAGCAGAAGGGAGCTTGGAAATGTAAATGATGTGTATGGAGGATCTGGGACTATGTATTATTTGGGCAAGAATGGTTTATGTGAGTGAGAGAAGAAGAGTAACTTATAAAGAAAAAAATCACATGAATAGCATCTGTGTGTAGTTATGACAAACTTTTACAGTATTGAGATACTGCATTGAAAAAGTGGGAAAACTCCCTTCAGTGTTCTGTTCACCTGACTTTCAGGAAAGCAAGATGTTGTACGTCACTGTGAACACGAAAAAATTACCCCACAGATCCAGGGTTTGTCCAGGGTTCAAATGCCCTTTTATAGCCTATATAATTTTTTTGTAGTCGAGTTTTCCATGTGCATAAAGCACGTGTTTATGTTCTGTGTGTGTTCAGTCTGTCCTGGTGCCCCAAAGAGAGCAAAATAACCCGGCATGTTTGGGACCAGCAGTAAGGGTGGGAGTGATGGAGTTCAAATGTATCGAACACCAGATGTGAGATAAATAGACTGAAGCATTGTGGCCAACTGAACTTTTCTTCTGCAGCTCTCCCCTGCTTTACAAAAGCAGTCTCCTCACCCATGTTCATGTCCCTTTTCACCTTGGTGTTTGGTAAATACCTACCAGATGGGTTTGTTGAAGGAAGCCTATGGAAAAGGGAGTGAAGAGAGGGAAAATAACAAGAAGTTATGAACACTGAACACATAGATATTAGAATTTGAACCTAAAACCTCAGTAGAAGAAGTTGCCCTGGCAACAGCATCCTGAAGTGCAGGGGTGGAGAAAGGGGGCGAGAGACCCCATCCTGGGGCTGAACCAGTGAGGGCTGCTGAAGCCCAGGGAGATGTCTAATCAGTGCTGATTGGCATCAGGGAAGCTGCTTGGTGATGAACTGCTCCTCCACAGCCACTGGTGAGCAGCCTGACCATCATGCATTATTCGCCAATAAACTAGTGAGTAATTCTGAGCAGCCCAAGAGGGGCTCTAATCAGGTATGATGGAAATCTTTCCCCTAGCTTTGCTTCTGCAAGGATAAGGACCTTGAATCAGGCACTGCGGGCAGGTAATTCTCAGATGAAGGAAGAAGTTGAATTAGTTGCTGTCTTCATGGTTCTTGCATCCAGCACAATGGAGACATTGCATAAAATCTGCTTTGGACCTGGAAATGGGAAAGTTAAAATAAGTGAGACAGACAGAGGTGCAAGTAGTGGTGTTATTTATATGGGAAGAGTATTTAGAATGTGATATAGTCAACTACATGTTAATTATGTAAGGGAGGAAAGGTGAAAGCAGAAACCTAGGCAAAACTTTTCTTTCCATGTGGGCATTGTGGTAAATAATGAGTTATACCAATGATGGCTAACTATTTCACTGACTTCTCCTCACTGGAATCATTTACAAAACCTTGGTTTGTCACTTAAGAGGCTAGGAGAGTTAACAGCATAAAGGGAAAGGAAAAAATGTCAAATGCAAGAGCTGGAACACGACTGAAAAGGTGCTATAGTGCAGCTAACTTGGTATCTCTGTTCTGCCCTCCCTAGAATTTCCAGACCCATGCCAGCTTTTAGCAGTGCTACAGCATGTTGCCTGCCTGACTACAGTGCTCCAAAACCAAGCTTGCCAGGCTCATAGGGTCTTCGTGAATGCTACCATGTCCAGCACTGTGTATCCACACACTGGATAGCCCAACAGCTAGTGGCTATACAACTGCTGTTTCTTTTAGCAATTTACCAGTTACTTGACTGAGATACTGTAAAAAGCACTAGTAAAGGAGTTCTGTTTCCATCCGTAGACTAAAGGACTTCACAACTTTGTCACCAGAGCCTGCTGAGCCAGGCTATTCATGGTACCAATAGATGAGCATCTCGAGAAAATAAACAAACAAGCTAAATATTAAAACCAAGAGAGCTCCATACTCTAAGCTTCTTGGGTACGGTGTGGGGATTGTTGCAAAATGATGTTGGAACTGAAGGCGTTAGGAAATTTGTGGTTTAAATCCAGCCCTAGTCAGTACTAATGACCAGAAATTTGTTACCAGCTGGTGGCTTTTCCAGTTTATTCCTTATGAAAAACACATTCATGAGAGTAAGATGAAAGAGGGGAAACACTTTCCTGTTGCCATTTCTAATAAAGCAGTATATATTGTTGAATGCCAGAATAAAGAGTATGAATTTGATTTTTCCTCCTGGAGCTTTCTGATGCAGAATCTGAATCTGCCTGGTGGCTGAATTATTGATGAAGGTTGCTGTTTTTAACCTTACTGTATTGCCAGTGATATGGTAAACATAACTTCTCTGCAGGTTCTCATCCTGACTCTCATTCTTAAATGTCCATCTGTGGCTGCTATTAACTTAAATAAGATGCACAGGCATGGCTGTGCAGGTAATAATTAGGCACAGTTTATTTTTATCCTAGATATATCCTGAATTGTAAATATGAAAATTCACATAAAATCATTTGTTTTCATACTTAATTGTGACTTGCACATGGTATATGCACACGACAACAACACAGGATCAAAGTAACTCTTCCTCGCTTCCAGCCTTCCCTGTCCTATTACGCTTTTGATGTAGTTATTTCGTATGAAGATGCATCAGAAGCACCTATTGAGTCTGTCTTCCTCAGCCTTTGCCTACACAACTGAATAAGCGTGGCAGGGGTGATTGCAAATGTATGGATTTATTGCACACATCGGACAGCAGAAATCTAAATACAATTATGCTGTTAGTAAGCTTTGAGAGACAAGCAGAATGAAGCTTTGACTGCTTAAAACATTTCTTAGGTACTTCAGAACATTGCACCTCTTTACTTAGCTGCACCCTCAGATCAGTGATCCACCCTCACCCATTATGTTAGAGAGAAGCTGTATTCTCTCACTGCTGCATTTCTCAGTGCTTTATCACAAAATATGAGAAGTCCACACTTGTTGTTTGACCCACCACAGCAGGTTTAACAAAATAACCTGCACTGATAATACCAATAGGCAGTTTTTTTTGCAATGAAGCTTTTGCCACAAAAACCTTCACAGGAAGAGGAAACCCAAGTGTCTACAGCCAAATGAGAATGCAGGGTACAAGGTGAAATGAATGTAGATATAAAGATCACCAGCTATAACAATCACAGCATTTATTCCAGAAAAGATTTCTCTTCTGGCAAGAAAAGCTGCATCCTCTGTGGCAGAAAGTGCTTGTTCCTGAATATAGGTTTACACAGCTTTCTGCTACATAGTTTGCATTGACTTCCATGAAGACGCTCTTGTTTTGTTCCAGGTCAAACTTTGCCCCAGAGTTACAGTTTATAGAGCAAATGACTGACGTACAGGACCTTTTTGCTGTTTTAAACAGCAGGGAAGGATTTTTTTTGAAAAGTCAGGCTTGCAGTTGGTGAATAAAACATGGCTCAATGTGATGCCATTCAGCAAGGGAAGTTGTGGAATAATTAAATTTTTCTCACACATGGATTTTGTACATTGGGAAGGACTCATGGTCGCATTGCTGTAAGTGTTGAAATCTACTGTAAAATTGTGAGAATAACAGGGCACATAAGAAGTACTATCATTAAAATTGGGAATGAATTGTTCCTGTTAGAGGAACACAAGCACACTTGTTAGGCATGCTTGCTGCCTGTGGGAGATGTTTCTTTTTTTCCGCTCCCCAAACTCTTCAAAGGACAAAAGCTGGAAAAGTTGCTGTAATGGGTTTATTCTTTCTTTGTGCAGTGTTTGTGGAAGTAAAAGCCCACCATAGGTTAAAATAACAGTTCTTTAGAAAGGTTTGTGAAGAGGTACATTGGCAGCATCAGAAAAAAAATAGAAGGTTGCATGTCATTTATAGACTGGTTGGGTTTCAGAAGTCTCCCAGTGTGTTTCTGAACCATATGTTTAATCTGCCAGACGTCATCAACAGATAGGAAGATTGTCTTTATTAGAACAGCTGCTTCAGCAGAAGTGTTTTAGAGATTCTTCAGAACCACATTTTTCCATTTTGTTTTTAATTTGACATAGGTCATGGATAGTCGTAAGTCATTGTCCTGAAAGAGAGGCTTTGTTGTGCCAGCACTTCAAGGAGCTATTAACTCAGCCACAGCTGCTAAAGGTACCCTGCACACCTTTTTTCCAAAATCAAGCCAATTGTAGCAACTCATTGAACAAGACTGAGTGGTGATGTCAGCACAAGCTCAAAAGTAGTGACGGCCTTAGGTGGTTGGCTATGCAGGCTCATTCAACAATAGCCAAAATGACTGGCGCTGAATAATGTTGTCTTTTAAGGTCTAGTTTCGCCTGGTCTTTCTAAAGCAGTAGTGTATATGGTGACACCAATGGGTTCTGACAGTTCCCTTTGGCTCCAGAAGAGCTCTTCTGCATATTTGATCTCCAAATCCTTGTCTGGTCACAGAATACCCATCACATTGAAATTACTATTTACATCTAATTTAAATGGTCACAAGCATTAAGTAGATTCATATTATCTTTCAGTTTCAGTCCAGAGTAGTTTGCCACAAGTTCTGTATTACTTTCACCTTAAATAGTGTCAGTGGTGGTACAGAACAAATGTAGCTGAATCCAGCACAAGCCTTGCTTTTTTGTGTGTATTTTTAAGAAAGAATTATAGCTACAGTGACCGTGAGCAAAAATACTTGTTATTTCTTTAACAGATAAGTAACTTTTGAAGTGAGAGATTACTTGTGCCAGAGCCAGATGTTAAATATTTGATAGGTTTTGTTTGTTGGATTTGAAATATGGAGATGTGCAGATCTCCATATTTAACATACCATAATAAAACTAATAGTTTAATTAATATTTCTTAATCTCAGGTAGAAAGAGGTAGGTGTATAAGCAGGAACACGATTATCATGGTAAAGAGCAAGTGATGGCCATTGACTGCAAAACTTGCCAAGATGACAAGAAAATTTAATGGAGGAAAAAATATTTTCAGTTTGATGTCTTTAATGTAGTCACATCTCTTTGCCAGTCCCCAAGAGGTTACCTACCTTTACCACTTAGTGAAAGCTATCGTAACTTAACCCTTTGGATCCATAAGATTTGGATCTTCAGTATGTCAATAAAAGAGTAAATAAAATGGGAGGTAATAGAAAAAGCAAAACAAAGGAAAACTGCAGCAGGCCTGCAGTGGTACATCCCATTGGGTCTTCCCAGGAGATGGGTAAGATCATTTGTTCTGTTGTAGCTGTAACCCATGATAACATTGTTGCGTATGATGTTACCCTCTGTCTGCAATAAAGCTGCCTTCCCTGCTATCCTAGTTAATTGCCTTCCTCACTCTTCTCCTTTCTGGAAAGAAGCTTTCATTGCCCTCCAGTTACTCCGGTTTCTTCCCCTCTCAGCTCAGTAAACATACTGTTTAGAAATACAGCCTCTAGTTCCTCTCCTGTGCCATTCTCAGTCCCCTCCAATTCACTGTCTCTGTCATACAGCTGAAACAGCTCCTGACAACCCCCCCCGAATAACTCTTTTTAGCCGAAGCCCAGAACTGTAACTCCTCTGGCTGACTCCAAGAATCCCACAGTCCCTGCATCCACTCAGGGCTGGCAGGTAGCATGAATAGTTCAAAATTACCTGCAGCCCTTACTCCTCTTAGGGATTCTGCATGAAGCCTCAGCTGCAATAATCGTTGGTTGCCAACTTAAACTGTAGGTCTAAATGGCTCTGTTCATTCATTGCTGTTTTGGTGTGTGAAAAATTGAGGGTGAGTGGCTTTAAGGGGAGCTGGGAGAGATCTTGTTTCTTCATGAATAATACAGGGAGTCTGTCAAACCCTTGGTCTTCATCAAGCTGTGGGTTTATTTGTTTATAAACAGAGTGAGTAATATATGTTATACGAGAGTTTGGCCAGCGTTAGTGTCTGGATTTTGGTTCAGTCTAGAAAGCTGGGGAAGAAAAACAAAATAGGTAAGAAGATCAGGATACCAAGGTGTTTGGAGAATAAGTATTCAAGAGTCATAATTTACTTCTGCACTGACTGACTACATGTGAGAGGGCTCTCAAGGACAGACAAACAGCGAACAGCCTACCGCTGCGTGTTTTGTATTTAGGCAGGTTCATTTTGGCACACAGCAATGAGAACATGGCTGGGCAAAGAGAAAGAGAATTGACTGTGACTAAGAAGAAAATCAGACTGAAGATTGAAAAATGCTAAACCAGTGAGAACATAATTGTAGAAAAACAACCCCCCAGAGAGGCAACTAATTCATGGCCCTAGCCTCCCGCAAGATGCTATTCTTTGCACTGAGTTTAATTTGCAAATCATCTTTCTTCCTCTGCTGATGTCCTGCAGTGTAACCCACAGCCCCATCAATAAAAGATGTGGTAATGAGTCACACATTTGTTGCAGTCATCACATCCACAATAAAACGTCAGTCCTCTGACAGTTTACAAGATACAAATCATATCAGCATGCAGTTAAGGTTGAGACTACATAGGAGCAATTTAGGAAAGAAGACATTAAATGATGTAATTGTCTCTAAACCAAGTATTAGGCACTGAGAAAATTCAGAGTTCAGTATATGTGCAAAAGGCATCTGGGCAAGCTAAGATAAGGAATGTTGACTCTGCCCTATTGCAACAATAAACCACAAATGTATTGAGTGTAAATGGAGGAGTTAATAACGCTGTGTTCAGGTACAGTTCATTTAGTCTTGAAATGAAACAGCTGAGCCTTCGTTCAACAGATTTCCAAAAAGCAGGTTACTGTTCAGCACTGAAGCGAACTAATCATGACTTTTAATAAACTTTTCCTATGTCCTGCTTGTTACCTTTGACATGCAAAGATTAAACTCCCATTGTAAACTGATAGGCAAACACAGCTCTGAAAGTACTCTCCCCATGGACCTCTTAAAGATGATTTATGCCATTTTTGCCTCCGTGTCATGCACTGGAGAGAGACTACTTTGCTATTTATTTTATTTATGCTCTTTTGCCTCTGAGAGGAGAATGACAAAATACATTAACCAGAATTTCTTATGCAAGCTCACTGCAGGCCTGAAAGCATTCTGAAAGGAATCCATATGCAAAATGAGATAGTTATTTCAGTTTTGTGTATTAAAAGGCTTTATATTTTTTTTCTGCCTATAGAAATGCTCTTAGACTGGTCAAATATTTTTAAATGCTAGGTATTGAAAAATAGAAGGGTGCTTATCAGAAGATGAGTAGCTTACATACAAGTTGTGGGTACCTCTTAATGTATCTTCAGGAAAAAAATGCGATGCATACATAGAAGAGCTTATCCTTATTTTTAGGTTTCTTGAATTAAGGCTGTTATTTTTTTTTTGCCTCTGCTCAAAGTCAGTATTCCTTTGAATGCTAAAACAGAGTCAGTTAGAGATGTGTCATACCATACACGTAGATATTAGTACCTGTGGACACAGAAATAGTTTTGCTTTTCGTTTCCTGTATCTCATATGCACACAGTAGGAGGAATAGACAGAACGTACCTCCAGTGCAGAGACATTACAGGCAGGTCTTAAGTCAGTCTTAATCATATCGAGACTAAAACACCCTGATTTAGACGCAGACATGCTGTTATTTACACGTGAACCAGGGGCACGGCTTAGGTGCCTAAGCATAGGTGAGATGCCCTAGTTATCTGGCTGGCCTCCAGCTGATGCCCTGGAGGGGAGCAGGTCTCCAGCCGGTCCTGTGCCTGCCGTATTTACCAGTCCCCAGGCAGTTCTCAATGCCTAGGCTTTGCAAAAGGGATGGGATGTGGTGTTTGGGCCACTGAATCAAGCCCCAGGTCTCCACTTACTCAAATGGCAGCTTCAAATCCTCACCTATATGAATATATTTATATGCAAATGGCTAAACTGAAGTGGCTTCATCTTAAACTGAGCTGTACCTGCAGTCTGGCTCCACTTGAGCTAAGTTGGTGGGGCTGTTTGTGTAGCCAGTCATAGCGACTGCCATATCTCACTGTACTCACTGATACACGCGCGTGCTTGGAAACATCTGTCTTCATCTTGTTCAGGATCAGATTTGCCTTTCTTTCTTTTGTTAGGCAGCTGCCTGCTGTGCAAGCATTCCCCCTGGAATCATTAAAACTTCCTGTGGGAAGGGGAATGAGGAACTCTTCCAGTTTCAGAAAGGTTTCTTCATTTCTTCGTGGGAAATATTATCTGCATGAAGGAATTAAGCTTGGAAAGAGCAGTGGTTGTTACAGACGTAAATATTTACCAAGCATTTCCACACATCCGTGTTCTACCCACCTTCACTGCTGGTACAGGAGCCACTGTCACCTACGCAGCCTGTGTCACATGCTCCCAGCCACTGCAGAGACTCTTCTGGTTTAGAGCTTATCAAACATGGTTGATAAGAAGGTTCATGGTGACCTTTTCAAGTAAAGCTTGTATCTCTGTTGTGACGGAGTCTGTGCTGAACTGATGTATGAAAGCAGAACCACATAAAATTAGTAGGTTTGCTGAAAATGTATGATTTGATTCAAAGGGAAACTTAGTTTGAAAGGCATTGGATTCCAACTTCATGAAAAGTAGTTGTGATATTTCATATACCCTATTTGTTTACTGGCTGATAGAAATAATCAGGTGTGAAATAATTTGAGAATGTTAAACATTCTTCTTCTTTATGAGATTGTGACCATTTTATTTCTGCTGGTTTCTATGTTCATATTTTCATTAAAAATACAAAAAAGCCTGGCCTGCCTGTTGGGCAGTACTGAGGTTTTCTGTTTTTGCTTTCCACTGAACCAGTCTGTGTTTCAGGCTGCATGGAAGCTAGCTAGTCCTAGGAGAGCCTTACATTCACTTCCAGACATATAAGAGTAAGGAATTTATCCACTCCTGAAAGCAGGCAGTGAGTTACCTAAATTCTCTGCTCTTTGGCTGGAATCACAGAAGAGCTGGATGAGTGTGGTGGTTTTACCCAGCTAAACAGCCGACCTCCACCACAACCGCTCGCTCACTCCCCCTCCTCAAAGGAACAGGGGGAGAAAATATAATGGACAAGGGCTTAAGGGTTGAGATAAGGACAAGCAGGCTACTCACTAATTATCGTCACGGGCAAAACAGACTCAACTTAGGGAGATTCATGTAATTTATTACTATCAGTAGCAGAGTAGAGCAGTGAGAAACTAAAAGCAAACTAAAAACACCTTCCCCCCATCCACCCTCTTCTACCTCCTCCCCCCGAGCGGTGCAGGGGAACGGGGAATGGGGGCTGCGGTCAGCCCATATCGCTTCGTCTCTACCGCTCCTTCGTGGTCACTCTCTGCCCCTGCCCCAGCGTGGGGTCCCTCCCACGGGATGCCGTCCTTCCCGAACGGGTCCTGCGTGGGCTTCCCACAGGCTGCAGCTCTTCAAGAGCTGCTCCAATGTGGGTCCGTACCACGGGGTCCATCCTTCAGGAGCAAACTGCTCCAGCACGGGTCCCCCACGGGTGGCAGCTCCCACCGGATCACCTGCTCCTGCGTGGGCTCCTCTCCACGGGCTGCAGCTCCGGCCTGGAGCCTGCTCCTGCGGGGGCTCTCCATGGGCTGCAGCCTCCTTCAGGCCACATCCACCTGCTCCTCCGTGGGCTCCTCCACGGGCTGCAGCGTGGAGATCTGCTCCATGTGGTACCCCATGGGCTGCAGGGGGACAGCCTGCTCCACCATGGGCCTCACCACGGGCCGCAGGGGAACTTCTGCTCCGGCACCTGGAGCACCTCCTGCCCTCCTTCTTCACTGACCTTGGTGTCTGCAGGGCTGTTCCTCACTCCTCTCTCCCAGCTGCTGTTGTGCAGCAGTTTTTTCCCTTCCTTAAATCTACTCTCACAGAGGCGCAAACAACATCGCTCACTGGCTCAGCTCTGGCCAGCAGTGGATCCCTTTTGGAGCCGGCTGGAGCTGGCTCTGATCTGACATGGGGCAGCTTCTGGAATCTTCTCACAGAAGCCCCCCCTGTGGCCCCCCTGCTACCAAACCTTTACCATGTAAACCCAATACAATGAGTAATTCCTTATAAGATGGAAACAACTCTCTGCATTTTGGAAAGTAAATATTTGTCTCAGATAAAAAAAAAATGTTGGTGGTTGTGTTTCCATGACTTATGAATTAGATCATCCCTGGAGGTTTCTTTCAGTGTGGGATGGTTTGTGTGCTTCCTCTTGCACACAGCTGCACATGATGCCAAGCTCTGCCTCAGCCAGGGGAATGAAACCAAGTCTGCCACTTCTACGTAGTACATACTCCAGGCAAATTTCTAATTCTTGCACACTAGCCTGATTCAGACCTAACTGGGCTTCTGTTATGGGTGAGAAATGTTAACCAAAAAAAAAAAACTTCTTATTGTTGCCAGCAGATGACTGCCACTCATTTTTAAATCAGGCTTTGTAATCCATCCTCACTGCACTCACCTAATCAATTGTATATTAGGAGTAATTGTACCCCACTTAACTGATAGTCATTTTTTGATGGCTTATTATTTCTTACTCCTTTACTGGAAAGCCATATAAAGGCAAGACAAATTTTGCTGCTATCTTCAGTGCAGCAAGGTCTTTTCCCTTTGTTTATCAGGTGGTACAAGACTTCAAACTTGTATGGGTAATGTGAAAAACAGTGGTTAGTAATGAATGACTATGAAGCAGCTGAGGGAACTGATAGTAGTAGTAGTAGGAGGACATGCTTCCTATTGTGTAGAGCAATATTAGTTTATCCTCAAACATCTGTTCATTTGGGAACTGACTCCTATTCAATCATTTTAAGAACAGAAAATTTTTAGAATATGAATATTTGCTACTACTCTGAATATTTGCTACTTTGCTAATTTTCTGGTTGCAGCCCTTCACAGTTTTCTGAGCAGAGCATGGATATAGGCTCAGCAAGTACCTGAGCAACCTGGGATGAATAATGCATTGATCCAAAACCAAACATATGCTTTTGCTAATCATAGTTCCTCAATATTCAGTTTTTGGATTACATTGACTTTAAATCAATCTAAAGAAGGCCAGCCTAGTTGTATATCCTACATGATACTTAGTTTGAAGTATGAGAAGGTTTCAAAATTCCTTTTCAAGTCTGTCTAAAGTATCAAATTTTTAGTAACTCACAAGTCTAAGGAATATTTTATGCTGTTAATGAACGAACCCAAGGAGTTTGTGGTTTTAGCCTTGGAAAGATCAAATACTTATCACATAATATCTGGTGACCAGTTATCTTTTCTCATTCATTGCTTTTAGTGTGGGGAAAGCACATACTGAACTTTCCCCATCCACATCAAAACCATGACTCAAACCCCTCATAATATCCCTGTGTCAGAGTAGAAATGCTGTCCTCTGTATGCTTTCCAAGTTAGCTGGCCGTCAGCAGTAACATTTTTGTTGTGTCACTTTAAAGTTATCTTCAGCTGGTTATGTGAAACCATTAAAAAAAGAAGACAGCCATCCTGTTTCACAGATACATTTCAGCACCAGCTCCTACTGATGTTCACACTGTCTCCCACTAAAGTCAGTGGTGTGAGGTAAACACTGGCAATTACTGATAAACAAGCATTTGTTAGAAAGTCTTCACTTAATATTTGCCATCAAAGTTTGCCATGTAGAAATATTTGCCATGTAGAAGTTTGCTGACTACATGAAGTTGTGATAGGAGAGGTGCTCCATCCCTGATCATCCTCGTGGCCCTCCTCTGGACCCGCTCCAACAGCTCCATGTTCTTACACTGGGGGCCCCAGAGCTGAACACAATACTCCAGGTGGGGTCTCACGAGAGCAGAGTAGAGGGGCAGAATCACCTCCCTCGACCTGCTGGCCACGCTTCTTTTCATGCAGCCCAAGACACAGTTGGCTTTCTGGGCTGCAAGTGCACATTGCCAGCTCGTGTCAGGCTTTTCATCCACCAGTACCTCCAAGTCCTTCTCTGCAGAGCAATTCACCATAATTTATCATTTTGCCTAGAACAAAGCACGGAGGCTGCAAATCATCCCAATCAGCATGTTACTGGGCTGAAGGCAGCATTTGCTGTTGCTGTCAAGAGGTTGGACTGGGGGCCACGTTCCTGGAGAATATTAGATGCTGAGCTCCTAAGATGGCCACCAGAACTTGGATTGAATGGTGATGACCTCTGTGCAGAGGATGGGGATCCATGCGGAGGAGGCTGGAAAACAACCTGCTGAGCCAGACTGTCCTCTGCCTGAGAAAAGTGCCCTTCTTCTCTGAGGGCTCCTTGGACAAAACTGCTGAAAGTAAGCGCCTGTGCTCATTTTTATTCTAAATAGAGCAAGGGGTCATGGCTGTATGATGTCGCCAGAGGAAGCATCTTTCCTCTTCCCCGGTGGTAAGCTCAGTGTTCAGTGCAGTCATCTGTGATGTGATGGACAGAAGTTCAATGTCCTCTCCTTTCTGGTGGGAATTCAATGTCACATCTTCCAGCTTTAAGAAAAGCACCCACTAAGTGTAGGTATGCAGTCCCTGCTGCAAAACCATTTTATTCCTGTAGTATAAAAACTGTTCATTAACTGTTCATTATAATATCAAAATGTACCCAAACAAGCCTCAGAGCAGGGTGAGGGCTCTGTTTAACTCTAGTGTGATGCTTGCTTCATTTCATTATTCTTGTGTTTCCTGAGGAGCAGCAGATAAAGTCACCTGTCTTCTGGAATGGCTTCTAGGGTGGTGATGAGCAAGGAGTGGGGAATGCAAGTTTGAACCTGTTAACATCACTGTATAGAATGATTCTCTTTTTTCCATGTACTAGATGAATGTTCTGGTCTCTAGGATTAAACTGGAGGGAATTTGTGTAGCATCTGCACAGTGCATCACTAAAATAGGCATTTTTGGTGTGTTTCTGTTAGCTCAAATCCATCAGAGACAGAGAGAGAAGAACTCCAAAGAGCACAGGAAATGCTCTACCAGTTTTTACAGGAGTTGGTGCATCCCAGGACTCGGGCTGGGAGCCTGGTCTCCTTCAGTCCCCACACTTCGGACTCCCAGCCATCCAGAACAGCTGTGGAAGGGATGTTAGAGGGTAATCCTGCTTTTAGGGTTCATTTATGGATCTGTTGTCCATGAATTTGTCTCAGTTCTTTGGAACTCACTGATACTGTCTGCCTCCTCCACCCCTATTGGCAGCACCTGGCAGAAGTCCACTACCAACCATGTTACGTGGGTTTCCCAAATTCGGGCTGGGGTTACACACCTGCTCCAGCAGTGCACTCCCCAGCTGTGACAAGACACAGTACCTGCGAGCCCATGTGGGCACAAAGACATTGGATTCTCAGGGGCTTTGATTTCAGCAGGTAAAGCATGGATGGAGAGTTGCGGTCTGTAAGGCAAGGTGACAGCTGTGGGATCATAGCTGGGATTGCAAGTTTGCTTCTAGGAGTCTGATTTCCACCTCAGGATTTAATCTCTCTCCAAGTTTCTGTTCCCTTTACTCTCTCTCTCCGCAAGGCCATGTTTCCAACTCTCCTTTCAGCAGGGAGCCAGTTAAAGACTCCAGCCTCAGTTGGTGAGTAGAGCTTTGAGTTTTTCCGGTGTGGACCATCATGTGAGGGGGAGAGGAAAAGAAACAGTGGTAATCAATATGTTGCTAATTAGGCCTTGCTCCCTCCTCAGCCTCCTGCAGCTGTCTCATGCTGCCCTTTGTGCTTATGGAAAGTAGAAAGCAGAAGAGAGAATTTAACTTAAACATTTGATTAACTCAGTATTCCTTTCTTTCTGAGGGAAATGAGATCAGCATGCAAATGCCATTCTGTGTTTTATTTTTTGCACTGACAGCATAGCTACACAAAAAATATTATGATCTGCTGCTGCCAAATGCAACTGAATGAATTATTCTGAAGCACTCCTGAGCCCGTCTTTGTCACAGCCTCCTATTTCAGTCCCTGTCATGCACTGTGCCTATCATTCATTGTAGTTGATGGGCTGAGAGCAGAAAGGTGTCTCTCGTCTTGTTCTCTGGAGAATTTCATCTTGGCTGCCTCACCTTCAGTCACTGCTAATAGCTTTGCTGGCGCAAATTCAGAAAGGGGCTGTTAGGAGACAATGAAAATATTTCACAGGGTGTTTTGTATTTTAATAGCTAGTTTTAAAAAATGAATTTGCTGGAGCAGACCAAAATGAAGATTGCTTAGAGAGATTTCTCTTACAAACCTTTTAACTCAATTTTTTATTGTTATTAATCTTTAATTGTCTCAGATCCTTGTTACTTTTTCTCATATGAACTACTGTAAGAATTGGGTTGTACTTTGATTAACTAATGACCATTTATCTGATGAATTCTTTGGGAAGTTTACTGTTCGGCGAGTACTATGTTGGAGGAAAGAACAAAATAGCACTGGAGCTTTATTACTGTATTTCTGTAGGATGCTTACATAGATTTTAGCATGCCACCTCCACCTGTCTTTTCAACTGCGTTGTGGCTGTGCTTGTGGCAGGAATTCTGTCACTGCTCTGATGTCCTGCAAAGGTCATGGCAAAAGAGTGCAATGAAGCTCACCATTTTGGCAGGAGCACAGTGAATAACTCAAGTCAGCGTAGAACTGATGTACTGTTTTTAAGGTTTTCAGATTTTATTTACTACGGTTTTCTTTTGTGCAAGGGGACTCCCAGTCTGACTTTCTGACCTCTCTGTGCCACTAAAATATCTACCTCAACAGACAGAATGGATGATATAGCCCAGCTGCTGGATGAATAAAAAAGCATGAACATATTCTTAGGTATTTCAGTGAATATTTTTTCAGACAACTGTAATTAAGTGCATGAGGTAGCAGATGCATTTGGGCATCCTTAGGAAAACTTTTTTTTTTTACCCTTTTAGGTTACAGTTGACTATAAATGTAAGTATGGAGAGAGTAAATGCAGAGAACTCTTTACATCAGTAAATTGAATTAGTGTTTGCTTTTGTGTTCTCGTTTCTATAAGCATGTTTTTGGGTAACAAATGAAGAGGAGGTTGTAACACATCACCAGAACAAAGGCAGACATCTCTGTTGATGTCAGTGTAACCTGTGATTTGGTTTGATTTTTGCTTTTGCATGACATTTTTTTTTGGAATAACTAAATTGTAATTATGCAAAATCTTGGCTAGAATGACTTTCTTCAAATACTGGAGTGAGACTGAGAGAAACAGGCTCAATTCCTGGCTGTATTGCAGGCTCTCTTTGTCAAGGTGGGCAAATCCCCTTGCAAAACTCTTGCAAGATATATCTTTTGGGACACAGGACAACAAACAGGTTGAAGACTGTCATTCCTCCTGTCTCTCTGTGTTCATAGTCTCACCTCTGGATGCCTGTGGCTTACTGTGATTGTCTTCTCAGTATCAGAAGGCACAATGAAAATAAAATATGGATCTGTACATGCTTTCCGGAGTGGTATGTAAAATATAAATCTGGATTGATGAAACTTTTGTTAAACAGTTAGTGGCTGAAGATGATTTTCAAGGTGACATCAATGACTTAATGATCTCTATTTCATTATTTGTGGTGTTTTCTTACAACCTATTTAATTGCTTCAAAACAAATTAGGTGCTGTATGTTGAAGCCTTTTTAAAGTCACTGATTGAAATGTTCGCTTTTCAAGTTTTCTTCCCCCTCCACCCCTCCGGATTACAGGATTAGGATTCATTTGGGAAGAAAACAGGGCATTTTTATGCTAGACTTGATGAAATCTTTGTCTGCAACTGTCAAGACAAAAATGACTCGAAGACAGATCATCTTGTTATAGAAGACTTGCTTCGGCAGTCTGGAACTTAAAACCAATTTAGTTATGTCAAGGCATTAAAGGTCCTTTTCAGTCAAGACGAGGTGTGAAGTAGTAAATTAGAAATGTTTTATCCAATTTTAATGATCACCAATTCTTAATTAGTTGCAGAAATGAGCAGTTAAAGGAATTACGTTAAACACTGTAGTTGAGGAGTTTAGAGATTGAAATATTCACTTCATGACTAATGGAAGTGTCACCGAAAGCTGTGCTCCAGGAGTACACCTGGTGAGCTCTGGCCGCTCATGGACATTTGGGACCGGGAGCTGGGGCAGCCCAAAGCAGCCCCCTGACCTGCGCAAGGTGTGGGCACAGGCTACTCAGTACCCTTTTTACAACTCTGGTGCCATGCAGTGCTGCTTGCTGATGCAGAGCCATGCCCATATGGCAGTAGGTGTCAGGCAGTCTGACTTGCTGCTCTCTGTGTGTCACCCCGGCACAGGGATGGGTTCCTTTACCCACACGAGGTGTGTAATGTTTCGCTGGCATTTGTTAGGGTTTCCTTGGGGTACTTGCAAATGAAAACAGAATGAAATTTGCATCTCACATATGAAAATCAAGAACCCCAGAATAGAGATTTGATGATTTAAAAAGATGAAGATTAATTAACCTCCTTTTTAGGCCATAGTAGATAAGCTAGCAAGTGTCTTTGGAAAGACAATGTGGTATTTTTATTTTTACTTCAAAAAATACCGATCTGTGAATACCTGTTTAGACAAAGATTTCAAGAAACCATGAAAATATGAGGCAGCTCGTATAAATAAATGCATTCTAACAAAGATCAGAATACATTTCTTTCCTTGCTTACACTGTGTGTGTTCTCTGTTATGCCCGGCTGACAGAGAAAAGAAGCCCACTCGTTGATTAGTACAGGAAAAAGTGGCTTGTGCCTGTATGCATAAGGAAAAGTGGTGCCTAAGTCTATGTTTATCTGGACTTAGCAGTCATGAAGTTGTTTATCTTGTCACATGAACTCATTTAAGAGAATTTTAGTCAGAGCGAAATAGGCAGAGGTTACACTCTCTGGGAAGACCATCACTTCTAGCACCTTCCACACCACTCACCCCACATTTCTAATCTCACTAATGGTATTGTGACAATTCCAGTGCTTGTAGATCTCGTAATTGGAACACGTTGCAGAGAGACAAATTCATGCTTTCAGGCACGGGCAATGCCATTTTTATTCTGGCTCCATTGGAAGGGGCTTAAAATGAGTTATTCTTGTCCTTTTCCATTAAGCATTCCTCTACTTAGTAGCATAAATGTAATTAAGGTTGTGGGCCTCATGACTCTTTTTAACTGGATTAGATCTCATGACTCACTTGGGCATTATCTGAAGAAAGTCTCTGTACAAAATGACTCAATCATTGATTGCTATCTGGCAACATGCCAAAATTTTAGGACCCAAAGTGCTAGCACTTAATCTGATTCAGGGACGTCTTTAATATTTTCTGAACATATGCACAAGCCTATTCCAAACCTCTTCACCTCCAAAAAAAGAAGTTAAGAATTTATTTTATGCACGCTCTGAGATGTCTTACGACGTTATCGATCCTTTTAAAGTAATTGCATTTAAGTCTGAAACCTTTGCCAAATTTCAGATAAAGAAATAGTGCATCCAAATCAGGACAAAGTTCAGGGCCGTGAGAAGGTCACTGAGCATTGGGAGTAGTGACTACTGGCAGTTCCATTGGTTTAGTCATTTTCCCATTTATCCTCTCTTGATCTCAGAACTGTGTAAAAGAATTGGGTCAGGCTAAGTATCAATTATCCTGTCTCCACCATCATATTCAGTAGTTAGTACTCAGGGAAATGTGATGGGAAACAGCAACCTTTCCTGTAGCATGGTCTTCCAGATTCTGAGGATAGGTAGTAGTGGGTTGTCTTGGGCTGAAGATTGTTTATATTTAAAATCTCCCAGTGGATTAGTCTTCCCTGAATTGATTCAACCATTTCTGATCCCACTTTAAACTTCTATGGCATTCAAAATATACTCATGCTCTGTGTCAAAAGGTAACCAATCTCTTGCTTCGAAACCTCCTGTCTGAATATTTAATGAGTACTTCATAGTTCTTTTGTTGCAAAAAATAGAAAATAATAAGTAATTATTTGCTCTTCAATTTTCCGTGTTTATTCACAACTTTTTGGCCTCTCTGACCCCCGTTTCTCCTCAGAGATCCATTTTCCAGTCTGAAGAATCACAGTATATCTAGCTCATCTCTGAAGGGTGAACAGCCAACATATCATCCAGGACTCTGAAGACCTGCAGTGCTAGCCTATAGCTGCTGCAGAAACCTTGGGACTGTCCAGACAGAAGCTTGTCTTCCAGTGGGAGGAGAAAATAAACCTGGTAATGCTTGTTATGAATATATTCTTAAAATAAGTCATTTATATCTGTCCTGAGATGATGCTTAGACAAAAGAATGCCTAATTTTCAAGCTTGCTGAGTTGTTATTAAAAGCCAATGGAGTAAAGAGGTAGTGCAGGTTCTCCTTCATATCAGTACCTCTGCAGAGGTGTCTAATATGACTTTGTTAAGGTGTAGATATCCAGGCTTAGAAATGCTGACCAAGATTTTGAGTGTGATTTTCCTGTCAGAGTTATTTCCACAATTTATTGTTTCTCCGCTGATTGCCAGAGAGCTGATATTTCCTCTCTGTAAAGGGAAGAGGGAATCATTAATAATTAAATTAGCACAATGAATCATTATCAAAATGGTTTCTATCAAATATAAAATTTCTTATGGCAATAAATGTTGAGCAGTTCTATTCTTTATGTTTGTTCTAGCCTGGCAGAGGAAAACTCATCTTCATTTACGATAAATCACTAAATGTCATACATTGTAAAAACTGGAACAGTGGACTTTCGTTTGTCCGAAATGAAGTTGCGTGACATGACACAAATTTATGGGACCTCAGTGGATTTAAAAGAGTATAATAATGCCTTTTCAGTGATTATGCAAGATCCTTTTAATTGCCAAAAAAATTTTGTGATGCATTGGTGCTGAAACTGCGTCATTCCCTAGCAAGATTTTAAATATTTGGCAAAATTTTCTAGAAAAGCTGCTTTCTGAGGGCTTAATGTAAGGGTTTTAACTTAGCTGCTTGGCATTAAAAATACAAAGAGTCAGTTGTCTAACACTGTGTCATTTGTTTTTCCCCTTCAGCAATCTACAAAATACTTCAAATGACTATGGATAAGCAACCTAAACGGTCAAAATATTTGATCGCTTTAAATGCAGCAGTCATCTGAACCCACTGAAAGATTGTGATGAGTGAGTAGTTTAAATGATTACTAATGCACTTGCAATGCTTTCACCCCCAAGCTATGCTTAGTTTTGTTTCTAACCCCTACTTTGACTTGAATGATTTCTTTGCAGGGCCCATAATAACAGTGTTAATATGGACATTTTTAAGACTGTTTAGTTTTCTGAACCAATGTGATTGATGTAATGAGACCAGAACCTTGATTAACCAAGAGGCAGCTGTGCATGGGAGCAGGCACTTTTCCCTAGACTTTTGACTAAATTTTCTTTATTGTACCTCACCAAAGGAGTGGAAGGTGGGAAAGGTCAAAATCCTACTATTCTCTCTCAACAGATGAATATGGGAGGAGGGAAGGAAAGGCCAATCTTGTAGGAGGCCAAGTGAATATGTAGAACGTGTACTGCAATGTTTGAAGACCCTCCAAAGTGCTGCATTCTTAATACAATGCCCCATCCCCTACTGTTTATTCTTTACTGCCTAAGAAAGCATTCAAATAATTAACATTAGTACACATAGAAAAAATTCAACCTTCTCTTCAAATATACACATATATATGTTTGTGTGTACTTCTGTGTATATAAATATGCATATAAAAATACATTTATGCATCTACACAAATACATAGATAAACATATATAAGACATTATTCATTTCACAGTGGCACTACCGGACTTAGGGTATATATGTGATGAAGACTTCTCTCCTCTGTTGAGGCAACTCTTCCTGATGCAGGACGGGAGCATGAGGAATACTGAACCTCCAACTCTGTCCTTGGGCCAGTCTTGGTGTAGCAGAGCTTCCCATAGACTACACTAAGTGCTGGTGTAGCTGCTCTATCTATCCTCTTTTCCACTCTGCTGCCAGTAAAGCAATACAAAAAAAAAAAAAAAAAAAAAA
>VXAL01008321.1:0-43009 GCA_013399475.1 Chauna torquata | reverse complement strand
AAAAAAAAAAAAGGAAAAGGAAAGAAAATATATCCTTCAATCACCAGGACTGCTTCCTTTTAAAAAAAAAAAATAGAATACAAAATAAAGTTCCCTCACAGTAACCCCCTCCCACATCTATTCTCTAATTCTGACTTCCTGAAATATTTATGAATCTTACCTTTTTTTCTGATGTGCAACATGTGTTCTTTGCTGGAGAAAGTAGCCTGGTGCCTCTTCAAAAGCTGAACTTTCCTTATCTGAATGCTGTCTACTCAATCCGACAGATACACCATTCCTACTTTATTAAATCACTTAAAGACGCTGACAAAGCCAATAACTATGAATCTCAGTCTTAAGGAGCTCAGTTGTAATTCGTACAATGGCTTCCACTACATTAGCACAGAGAAAAGATAAAGTGAAAAGCTGCCTCTATGTGCAAGCTAGACTGTGCACAGCAAAAAATCAATAAAAGCAGCAGAAAATCTGATGCTATCCTTTAGCCATTTACTTGTGGAATGAGCACATTTTTATCATCAAGTTAACTGGGTTCCAGAGCAGGCTTTGTTTTATACTGGGTTTTCCCTTTTAGAGAAGAGCAATTTCACTGTGGAAGCAATAGTTTTCTTCTTCCCTTTAACAGAAAAAAGACTTAATGCATTTCCAAATATAATAATAAATTCTTGTGATTTATTTTGGATTCCTCATAAGAACAATTCTGCTAAAAGAGAAAGGGAATACATGTTTTCCAGCCATTGGTCAGCCAGAAAACACCTCTCATTGTATGGGAATTTCAAGAGGTATTTTTCGTCAGGGCACCCACACATTCCATTCTGTGGAGACAGAAAGCTAGAAATGTCATTGTTGTTGCTCATTTAAATCAGGAGATTTTTTGAAACATGATGTAAGGCCTGTGACTGTAAAGTCACAGAAGGATTCTGGTTAGAGGAGACGTTAGGAGATCTCTAGGTCAACCTCCTGCTCTAAGCAAGATCAATGATAAATTCAGATAGGGTTACTAAGAGCTTTCAATAAGATTGCATCTCAGAGGCCGCCAAAGCTGGAAACTCCACAAACTCACTGGGCAACTTGTCCCAGTGCTAAATTTTCCTCATAATGAAACATTTTTTTTCCCCTTATAGCCATTAGGATCCTCCCGTTTCTATTTGTGACTACTGTCTATTGCTCTCCCACTATTCACCTCAGTAAAGAGCCTGGCTCTGTCTTGTCAGTTACCCTCTCTTAGCTATTGGAAAGTTGCTGTTACGTTTTCTTTTCTTCAGCCAAGGTAGTCACAGGGGTAAAACACATTTGCATTTCAGACATAATACACATTTGTGACTCAAGTCCACAACCAAATGGCTTGCTTTTGTTTATTTGTTTCATTGCCATTCTTATGGACAAACATCAGTAAAAATGAAGTGTCTTTTTGCTGGAATAAAATGTAACATGGAATGTCAAAGCAGTATTCTTGCAAAAAATTCAATTTCTTTGTATAAACAAGTTCTGGAGAACAACTTGATAAGCAACACTAAGTTGAGGCATAAACACAGATACCTAGTTTCAGTAAATGTTTTTTTTTTTTTTTACTAGAAGTAATCTTATTGTTTGCATACCCAGATACAGAACTACTAACTAAAACATAAATCAAATATTACTAAATTTGTATTGGCTTAAGTGGGAATTTGTCTTTTTTAGACAAACAGCTTTCATGATGGAGGCACTTATTTTTATAGTTTCTGCATTTGCTAGGTTGGTTCATGTACGCAGACCACCTTCAGACTCAACAGCTGGGGTTCCTTTCTGCTAATTTTAGATGCATTTATTTAACTTCTACATTACCTGAGGCAGCTCCAAGTACTGTAAATGTCCCAGCATAGATGGAGCAATTCAGTTCCTGACCATTGTGAGAGACTTAATGCCTCATGTTATATTGGCTCCTACTAGAAAGGAAAAGAAAAGGTTTTATTGCATTTTCTTAGCAGAAAGTCTCATCATCCATTAGTGCTGGTTGTGGAGCTGCACATTTCTTGAGCATTTCTGAAGGAAAATGCTCAGTGGTGAGAAACAAGCCCTTTGCTATAAGAAGAAATCATAGAAAATATTGATTTGTTTAACGACTTCTGGAAGTCAGCCCAACCTCCTGCTGGGCACTGCGCACCTCTGAGAAAAGCCTGAGGAGATGTCTCTGAGGTGGGTGCTGACTTTGAAGCTTCTGTTTCTTTCCACTGGCTGTGAAAGGAGAGGAGCCGAGATGTAAATATTCGTGCTCCATGCATACATTGTTCAGAAGAATCTCATCTCCTCAGCCTGGTCTTTGCTTCTCTCCATAATAGCTAGAGCAGTTCCTTTAATCTGGAAAGCTTTGTAACTGTTGACCCATGAAAGTGGTGGATTGAGGAGCAGAGTAGACAGGCAGAACGTTTTCTTACACCAGTGCTATAGAGAGCATTTCATTTTTATCATGTCAGGAGCTTGTGCAAGTGGATCACTATCTATTACACTGTCTTCAAATAATTTGAAAACTCACTATGACCTGTTTAGACTGGACTTGAAGTATAAGCGGTGTGTTCAACTGCTGTAAGTGTTGTCTACTGCTGCAGACAGTGCCTTGAATAGTGTACAGTATATCAGCAGGTGGTAGGACAGTACCTCTAAATAACTTAACCTGAGTCTGAAAATTGTGTGCTAAATGGGCAAATAGTTGTTTGTGGTATGGCAATTCCTATTTTTGTAGCATGAGAAATACAGAATATGGGGAGGCTGAAGCTTCTTAACAGCACTGAATTGCCACTTTGTAAAAAATTCCCGAACACCTGTATATTGTCTGCCTCTATACAGCCACACATGTATTAATATTGTTTATTAAAATGCTTTCACAACAACAAAAAATTATATATACAATTTGATAGACAGACATTAGTCATTTTGTGCCATTTCTCATTGAATTACAGGTCAGTATAAATTTCCTTTTTCCATTTTTAACATCAAGACTGTAGCTCAAAGTCATATGCAGGTTCAGAAGGATACTCGATGTACTTGGATACTGTAGCACAGAAGCTATAAGGGAACTTGGCTTATGGTAAATTACATTAGAGAATAAGATTAATTTATTTGATTACATTTGCCATTGTGGGGCAAGCACGAGCAATTTAGAGGTTTAAACTGGAGCTACACAGAAATGTGAGATGTCCATTAAGTGCTCTCAAAGTTTGATTCTTTTGATAAGAGAGTGTCTTGTGCCAAATGAACATTGGAGTAGCCTTCCAATTGCTCTTCAACTGTGCACTGCTACTTCATTAGGCTGACCTTGAATGCAGAGTTGTATCTCTTCCCCACAGGCTTACTCTTCTTCGTTACGCTCCGTTATTTCACAGAAAGTCAAATCTTGCACTTCTTACTTATTCTTCCCCTACACAAAATTCCCATGGTCATCTAAATCAGATATGGTTTTCATTCAGAACAGATTTGGGGGAATACGTTCATGGAGTACTCAAGTGAGTGACCAACATGGACAAATTAAAGGATGCAATGGACCTGCATTCGTGCATTTTGGATTGGCCTCTGCATATGACAACCTGTAGACAATGTTATTCTGGAAGACTTTGCTTCTCCAACCCAGAGTGAGAAGTGAATATAGCTGCTGTTTCAGGCGCCCTACAGAACTCCTGGTTGTCTGCAGACTGTCTGACATTGCTGGTGCACTGAGCACCATGACTGTAACAGGTTTCTGAGCACACAAGAAGGCATTTAAACACTCCTCTTATGTCTACCAGCCATGGCTCTATTGTAAGTCATATCCTGAAGTTTTATATTATCAGAAAGATGCTGTTGTGTTTAATTGCCACTCATAAAAGAATCTGCAGTTTGCTGTGAGCACATAAATTATGCAGTGATATGCTATACAGTTTGAACAGTAACTTTTTTCTTTCTTTTTTAAAAAAAAGTACTATATTAAATGCTTAAGCATTATATAGGAAGAGAAGGGGGAAAGTGGCCACGCAGTTGTAATCCATCACCTATTTGTAAGTAATTCTGAAGTGATTATGTAGAACATCTCAGACAATGAGGAAGTAATTGGCAGAGGACCAAGGACCACCTATGGTCTATATGCTATAAGGGAAGGATCACAGTTTAATAAGCACTTCTCTCTGGGAAGGTTTGGTAAGGCAATCACGCTAGTGTCCATCTTGTTCTCTGCTTGACTAAGACAAGAGCTGGGATCACCATCCTCTTTTTCACTTAAATGTGAGTTTGACTGAAACTGAACACCTCCTGCACCTCTTTATTAGTATAACGAAATTTACTGCATCAAATGATGGCACCCAGGGAACTCATGAGACAATGTGATGTCCAGAGCTCTCATAGTGCCATAGATAATCTCTCTTGTCTACCTGCACATATACTGGTCTGCCACAGCTCCTTAGAAACAGCCACTGTTATCTCCAGTGACATGGAAGCCAGAGCTGCCTTTGTGATGTGTTGCTATGAGGCAGCACAACAGTTACATCCATCACAATTGCTGTTTTACTTGGTGATTCTTTTGACCTGGGTGATACAAATTAAACTGGGGAATGGTTTTCAGTTTGCACTAGGGAAAAGTAAACAATTTACTTGACTTTTCTAATTATCCTAGAGATTCTTCCTCTTCTTCTTCTTCTTCTTCTTCTTCTTCTTCTTCTTCTTCTTCTTCTTCTTCTTCTTCTTCTTCTTCTTCTTCTTCTTCTTCTTCTTTTTTCTGAAGACTATGCTTTTCTTAGTATGCCACCCCTCAGTTATTTGTCTACTTTCAGAGAATGAATTTCAAGGAGAGAACCTCATCCATCTTGTCCTGAATCTGCCAGAATGACGTAGATGGCTGTGCTACTTGGTATTTACAGGGCCAGATCGAACTATTGATTTTTAACATGGAACTCCCCATTGGCCTGAACAAATCATACTGAGGAAAAGCACATGGCATAAATATGGCCCTTATAGATGAACAAGACCTGGTTTATCTAGCATTTTGTTTTGTTTTCCAGTCTGATTAAAACAATTATTTGTTAGCATGCATTTCCTTCTTTACTTTCCTTTCAACCTTCTCATAGCAAAGTAGTTGAGAGAGGATTGTCTTAGCTTTATAGTATGCAGAGAATTGGTTACTGCTGTTCTCATCTATCATTAATGAATGGAAATATTAATGAATTTTTTTCAGTGTCAGCTCAAACCTTTGACACTTGCAATTACTATGGCACCTTTGAGAAAGAAACTTATGCTATAACCTGAGCCATTTCGGAAGAAGATCATAAAAAGCGGCTCCCATATCTCTGTGCAAAAATGAGGCAGGGTGCTCTGAAACACTGGTAGTTTTTTGAAGTAAAGCAAGGAAGATGGGGTTGGCTGGCTGAATACTACACTTGATGTAAGAACTGGGTTCCCACAGTTCATACTGTGATTTGTAAAAAAAATAAACTCTAGAAGAAAAGGAAGGACAAGTGCCAAGAGTGAAGCTATGGGCTTTACCTCTAGAGCAGACTGTACTCCAGATGACAAATTTTATCTCTGGCTCCATAGGATGATGGGTAACTCTATCCCTCTTTCTCACTCACCGAGAAATAGCTGCTTACCATGGTCTGGATGTGGAGGTGTAATAGCAACATAAGACTGCTGAAGACCAGAGCTATCATGTTTCAGAGAGACAAGACGGTGTAAAATGCCAAAACAATCATAAAAATATGCAGCCCCCCCTTCCATGCCAAATATAAATTTTAATAAATGCTTAGAGGACATAAAAAGAAAATGTATACTAATGATTTATTTTAAACATAGGATTTCAAAATACAGAACTGTCAACCATGCACTTTCAAGGAACACTTTCAAGTTTTCAATAAGTGAACTCTTATTCTTTTTCTTGGAAGCTGAAGTTTGCAATGTTTTTCCTGATTTCAGAACAACTTATTTCAAGAATGTGAAAATTTGACTCCTCATTCGACTAGAAAGAGATTGAACTCTAGCCCCTTAAGGTGTTGCAGAAAAGATCCCAAATTTTGCCTCCACGAAATGGTAGTTGCCTAAAATTAAAGTCAGGGAATGTTTTCTTAGCAATCTATAAATGGTTTTATTACTATGTGTGCTACTGGAGGTTCTTTTCACTGTTTAATCATAATTATATCCTTCAATTTCTCAGTATTCTAATAGTTTCTGCATTACATCTTCATTCCAGCCTTCCTGCCACTTACTGCAAAGATTCTTTCACTATTTTATTTACTTAAATATTTCTATATCTTCCCTTGTTTCCGCTGAGGCCGTTTGTGAATATTTCTGCAAAACTTGAGCAAGGAGAAAGAAAGTGCTTTGAATACTTTCAGCTCAGGGAAGGGAACAAAATGCAGATCCATGCTGTTTTTTGATAGACTGGCTTATTTCAGTCCATGGTTAATAGTAGCGTACTGTGATTCTTCTGTACAGTACAGAGTATGTTCTTCTCACAGAAAAAAATATGTCATGANAGAGAGGCCCATGACAGAAGCAGATTGCTTGCTTTACAAGCTTGGAATCTGCTTTCTCCCTTCAGGAGAGAAACATGTTTCTGCATCAGCATGCCATCACTATGATGTTTGCTGTAAGTTATCCTGTTACTTCCAGTATAGTCCAGCAAAGTATAGAGGCTGCCTTGTGCCATGGACAAATATGCAAGGTGGTAGACTTTGGAGCAGCTTTTCAAGGGCTGATCACTTCTTGGAGCCTTTCCTGAGCAGCACGGTCAACTTTGCGAGTCTGGGACTGAAAGGTGACAATTGCTTGTCCTCTCTTGAGCTGAACTATTTACTCTACCCAACTGGTTTTCAAGATCCCTATGAACAGTAAGAGCACAACAAAGCAAAGTAGAACAGCAAAAATGTCAAATTAGCTAACCTTGAATTTGCCTGAATATTTCCTGCTTTAGACTCATGAAAGTCTCATCAAGACCTCTGCCTAAGACCAGAGACATTCAAAGTTTGAACAAACAATTTTGAAATTAAGTTAATGCTTTATAAATACACTTTTGGAAGAATACAATAAAGAGTAAGAGATTTCAGGGATCTCAACTTGTATCCGTTGCACTATATAGCAGGTTTCCATTGTTCTTAAAGAAGATGGAATTAAGCCTCATCCTCAAAACTGGCATTTTTTTCCTTTAAAGAAAGAGGAAGAAGATTATAGATTGTGAAGATAAAAAACTATTTCTGAATCAGGGACTGTTATAGAGTAGTTATGCATGGGGTGTAGGGACTGGGAATTTAAGGAGTTCTGTTGTCAGAAGTGTCTGAATGCGATGGTCTGTGCAAAGTAAAAGCAAAAGTCTGTTTTCTCCTGTGTTGGTGCTCTCCCTTGCAGCTGAAGAGCATGCCACTGGTTGGGATTATTGGTAGATTTCAGTCTCTCTGCAAATCATCTCTGTAACTGCTCTTCGTCTTAACAAATGCAAACTCAGTGGTGACAATAAAATGCCCTGACTAGCCTGTCATTCACTAGACAAGGTGAATGACATTGCTAATCCATTTTATTTCCGAGTCTGTTTGAAAACTACCAAATTTTGCATATGATTTCTATTGCAATTTGGGATAAAATAGCATGTCTGGCAAGCAAAACTGGAAAAGACATTCTGAATAATGAAAGAGAAAACTTCAGTAGAATTATTGCTATGTTTCTCCTTTGACTGAGTTCCAACACCTTTATCTCACAAGAGACTGCATACACCTTGTGAGTAAATTAAAGCCATTCTTACTCAATACTGTCATGTATAACCACAATATATTCTGTTGCATGGTAAAGAATAATTCTGGAGGCTAGTTCACATGCCATTCTTAGTTTTCAGGAGATTCCTGTCTGAAAATCACAAGAGAAACAAAACCTATGCATGCATTCACTGCTTATGTTGTATTTAAAGCAGGGATTTGTTCCAGACATTATTCAGTGCTGTTCAATAACTATATCAATCAACTGGGAGAAAATAGAAAATCATTGCTTTCAGAATTAGCAGATTACCTCAAGCTATTGGATAAGTAAATAAAGACAGGACCAGGTTAGTCATGCAAAGTGAACTGGATTATTTTGTAAAGTGGGCTGATTCGACCCATGGACTTTTGAAGACGGCTGAATGCAAGGTCGTAGATTTTCAAACAAAGAACGCAGGTGCCACTTATGAAATATGACACTGTAATGTTGTGACTTTGAAAAGATCTTAGGAGAACAGTATATAAATAGCAGGATCGGCTTTTCTATTGACATAGCTGTCCATTGAAGAGCTAATGTGACCTGTGGCGGTATAAGGAAAGTCAGAGCTAGGAAGAGGGGCAGGGCCTTCTGTGAAACCACTAGCAAGGTTATCACTGGAACACACCAGCTCTGGGGTGCGCATTTTGAGAATTCTGCTGAAAAACTAGAAGATTTTAAAAGAGTCTGAACTGTAGTCTGGAAAACAAGGACAAACCTGAACACAATTATCTTAAATTATTCAAGTCGCAGATATCTTCATTGCCTACAGATATCTACACCCAGAAAAAGATTCAGAAAACCAACAGCTCTCTAATGTACCATCAGAAAACAAAACAAGACTTCAAGACTGGGATCTTTGCTAGGCTAATCAAGATTTTAAACAAGGTGCAGGTATTTTAAATGATGAATACAGCCTATCTCCTGGAGCAATTCAAAGTAGATGAGATGTATTCCCATTGCCAGCAGGCCAAGGGAGGTAATCCTCTCCCTCTACTGAGCACTGGTGAGGCCTCACCTGGAGTGCTGTGTCCAGTTCTGGGCCCCCCAGTACAAGAAAGACTTGGAGCTCCTGGAGCAAGCCCAGCGAAGGGCTACTAAAAAGATGAAGGGACATTTCGTATGAGGAAAGGCTAAGGGATCTGGGCCTGTTCAGCCTGGAGAAGAGAAGGCTCAGGGGGTATCTGATCAATGTGTATAAGTTTCTGAAGGGAGAGTGTCAAGGGAACGGGGCCAGACTCTTCTCAGTGGTGCCCAGCAATAGGATGAGATGCAACAGGCACAAACTGAAACAGGAAGTTCCATCTGAATGTGAGGAAAAGCTTCTTTACTATGAGGGTGACTGAGCATTGGAACAGGTTGCCCAGAGAGGTTGTGGAGTCTCTTTCTCTGGAGTTATTCAAAAGCTCTCTGGACACAATCCTGGCTAACGTGCTCCAGGGGACCCTGTTTGAGCCAGGAGGTTGGACTAGATGATCTCCAGAGGTCCTTTCCAACCTCAATCATTCCGTGATTCTGTGATTCTGCGATTCTGCTAGAAGTTTAAGAAACCTGGCTGGACGTGTTTCTGAAATACTTGACCCAGATTCAGTCAAAGTTCAGAGCTAACACGAAAAACATTTGGTGTTCTAGTTCCAGGGGTTAAACTAAAAGATTCATGGTTCCTTCTGTCTCAAAGATTGATGTGCCTTGAAGAAAGTCCTATGTTAGTGAGGAGGGATACTGTCAGTATCACTGACTGCAGCAAAAATGATATTATCACAACACTGGTTAGTGTTTCAGTATTATCAGACCTTTTAGCCAAGGAATCTGTACAGTTTCAGATGCCATGGCTGGGGACAGGACCTCTCCCCATTTTAAGTCCCAACCACCTCTATCTGATTTGGATGGCAAGGGCGGCCATAGGAACTTCCTGATGCGAACGTCACCCCATGGTGAAGCAGGATGACAGCAGGACCCCATGCATCTCCATCAGGGCTAAGGCACGGGACATGCAGTTGTCCCCCTCACCTATCAATACACTCCCATATGACTCTGTTCACCAGCTCTGCTCTGATGGCTTGCTGGGGAGAAGGAAGTTTGGTGCCACATGAGGTAGGGAAGGGATAAAGGAGTAAACTACAGTGAAAAGGTGGTGCACAGAGCTTAACAGTTCTGATGTGAAGAAATAGAGAGGAGTTACGGGCGGAGGCACCAGGGGACCAGGCAGACAAGGGCTGGGCTAATCTGTGCAGCATGCCTGAAGCTAGTGTGTAAAACAGCTTGTTCAGCACCTCATAACTTGGGTATTATTCTGGAATCATGATGAGTGAGAAGGCCCAACAGAAGTGGGTGGAACATTCCTAAAACCTAAGAAGACATGTAGGTAGGTGTGCATGCATATAAAACAGCCTTCCTGGAAGGACGAAGGCCTTTAATTCAGGTTTGAATAAGTTGTGGTGCTTTCAGGAAGAGCTCTCTTGGGTGCAGTGCTCAAAGCTTCTCTGCTGTATCACTGTGCAGGCTGCTAACCTGAATCAAGGCCTTAGCTCTGAGATTCACCCAGCTGAGAGATCTGAACTGGGCCAGGGACCTAGGATCTCAGCTACAGGAACAGCTTTACCAGAACTAATGTGGAAGGATTGTAAGGAGATGGACAGTAGCCCCAAGCTCATTTGTGCTCAGAAAATAATCTCCAACTCCTGTTGCACCCATGAGCAGAGTTACAGGAACTTCTTTCTCCCAGCACTGGTCAAGTCAGGGTGAGTGGGAAGGTTGCGTCCATACCATGCAGAACCCTGTAATGGCTCTTTCCTACCTTTCACAGAGTCCAGTAAACACATGGATAAACTTTTCTGAACTTAGTCAAAGATCTACAAACATCAAAACTCGCTTGAGGTTATAGATATATCTCAACGTAGAGTCTGGATGCCTTGATGCAGAGCTTCCCAGTAAAGCAGAACATAGCAATTATGTCCATAACCAGAAACAAATTATGTACACCCTGTAATTTGATTTTGATGTTATGTTTTGCAATTATCTCCTTTGGCTCTGAGTCATTATTTGTAGTGGAAACACTGACACATAAAATGGCTCATAACAACATATTGAAAAGAGTAAAAAACTTTCTACTCTTCCCTCTGCCCCTGGTCACCAGGACTTATTCACTCATTATATTTTACCAGCAGAAAACTATTAGACTGCATATAACCATAGCACATTTGTGTGCACCTGGGAAAAGCTGAAAAAGTTTCTTCTCATATAAGTGATGATGATATTTAGCCAGGCTGAACCTTGTACGTGTGGAGCATCTGAAAGAATGTAAGAATTCTGAATACTGAGGCTTACCAGGGGTGTTTTCCTGATGTCCTTATAGTTTTTGTGTAAGTTATTCCATCCTCTCTGTGAATTCCTCCTATGATTTCTACATAGTTAATGCAGATTGGTTCCAGAGCTGACTAGGGCTCTCACTGGAGCTGTATACATTTTTTGCTCTGCAATCTGAAAACCTGGAAGAGTGGATAACTCTTCCTAGTGCTTTCCTACAAAACAGGTAAGGAGAAAAGAAATGAATTCAGTTGAAAAACCTGAGAACTCTCTTTAAAGAAGTCCTGCTACAAATTAAGCCAATGCCATTATACTACCTCTGGAGGCAGAAACAGTTTAAAATTGGATAAAATTGTGACAAATGGAAAATAAGCACTGCTTTGTTCTAAATTTACAGAAGCTACCTTCCTTCACTTCCAAGCTAGCAGAAACACAGTTAAAACAATGACTTCTTTCATTTTTGTTGCCAGTTGTCAAGGTAAAGTTGAGCCCAGTTATCTATGTTAAGAATAAAAATACATGTATTTTCAGTAATAGAATAAATTCCCATGATTACATTATAGCAATCTATACTAGTTTTGTATTTCATTATTCTCACTTTCTCAAATCGGAAGATGCTCACTTTCAGAGAGCTAATTTTAACCTATATACTGTTTTTCAGCATCAAATATCATTAGACTATAGTAAAGGACGACACTGTTTATCAACAACTAACTGCAAAACAGAAAATAAAACCCCTCTCTAAACTTACTTAATCTCCAAAAAGCAACGGTTTCCAAGATTTTCTTGCTGTGACTGCATATGGAATGTAGTCCTCTGCACTGAGATATATGTAGGTAAATTTCTGTAAAAAGAAGGAAAACACTGACTCCTGAAAACGTTCTAATTATATATATTAACATTCAAAATTATATTTATCCCCCTGATAGCTAGGAGCAATACTTGAAGCTATATTCATGAAAGTTCTCCTGAGTCGTTGCAAAGGAAGACTATTGCAACGCGGCATAATCATTTGCTGAGTGGAGTTAGACTGAGAAGGCATTTAGATCCTGAAAATCCTGATCTGCTACTTAACATGGGAGTGTTGTGAGCAGCCACGGCTGCTGTGCTGCCTGCGAATTCTCTTTCTGCACATCTCCAGGGCTGCACAGGCTCAGCAGGACAGTGATTTGAGAGGAGGCCAGCTGGGAGCTGGAAAAGAGTCCTTCCGCTTTTGTTCCTCCAAAGGGCTTGATCTGATAGGCCTTTTTATACAACTCATTGCACTTTCCCACAGGGTCTTTGTAAAATGCATTCATGACTACCATTATTTACATATTTTCATATATAATAAGTAGGTATGGTGATCTTTTTTAATTACTTTGCCAGTGATCAGACCATTTGCCAAGAAATGGGAGGACTTCATAACCAATAATCACTGCAGCCAACAGCTAAGCAAAGGCATAGGAGTTTACAGAAGTCTTCCTTTTGACTAGTGATGAGAAAAATAATTATGAAAAGGGACAGATATTTGGTTGACTAATGAGTTGAGGTGTGTAGAGGAGAGTTTAGACCTCCAGCTTAAAGATACTTAGGTCTGTACTTATAAATGGGACATGCCTGAGGCTATTCTCTGCACTGAGGCCAACTGGCAAAGTAATACTTGAATTATATTGTTGAGGTCACTCATTCTCCAAAACAAGGCATTTGAGTAAAGGCTGGGTGATACTAACCTCAAAGACCTTTGAAAAACTGCTGTCATTATTACCTTGTGACAAAAAGGGGAAGTCTGCAGAGAGTTGTATAGACCCCGAATGGGGCAAAAGTCAAGACCAGATGAAAGAGTTGTTCCAGTGAGCAGTTGTGTGGCAGCCTCCATAGAAAGTTTAGTATTGGAGTTGCACAGAGAAAGCTGGTGTGCATAAATGGTCATCTGCACAGTCAGCAGTTCACCTTGTGTTTGAGGATGAAGTTATTGAGCAAGAGTTGGAAAGGGAGAAAAAGTATGTTGGCGAAGGTTACTGGATCCTCATAAATAGCTGAAGTGGGAGGAGGAACATCTAAAGAAGATGCTGAAAGATAATTTTAAGGTAAGGAAGAGAGAGAAGAGAGAACAGGGCACACGAGACCAGGAAGCACTTGACAGACCATACTGCAGGCATCTGAAGGGGTGAGGGAGGATGGAGACAGATCCTGAGCCAGGAGGAGAACCTCCATAGACACTGGTAGTAGTCAGCTCAGTGGAAAGCCACTGGGAGGAGTCAGACTAGAGAGAGGAGAACACCAAGATCTTTATTACAGGCTGTGCTTTGACTGAATGTAGTGATGAAAGGGAGTGAGGGAAAGAGAACAAGAAAGGGACAAACCAGTGGCTTAATGGGGAGGTGGGCTCATGGTGGAAAAGGCTGAGATATGTTCATACTGCAATTAGTAGGAACCAGGGATAATTGAGAAATCGGAGAGAATACTATGGGGAGGTCAGATGGCAGAAATCAGGGACCTTGTCTATACAGAAGGAAAGGACCTGAGCAGCAGTCCTAAAGTACAGAACCATACCACTGAAAGTGTTGGTCCGGCTTCAACAAAACGGGTGGCATAGATTCATTTAGCCTTGAAGATACCAGAACTGAATCTGCAGCAGGTGACTGGGATTTCTACAAGAAGTTCTAATGTGCAAGCAGGTGCTAGAGACATTTGTTGGGTTTGATAGGTAAGGCCTAACAGGGAAGGATTGGGACAAAAAAAAAATTGTGAATGTAGGCTAACAAAGCATGGCAGTACTAATATAAAGAAGTAAAAAAGGGCACAGGAAACAGAGTAAGCTGGTTCTGGTAGTTGGTGGGAAATCATGAGGGAACAAATGACTGATGTTGAAGGGATGGCCAAGAGGAGGAGTGTAGCCACAGTGAATTTAGAGAAGAAGCAGTGCTGGATGGGGGCCAACTCCAGTGAATAGCTTTCAGCTGGAGCACTGAATCTTGATGAAATATAGATCTGAGGATACATATAGGGGAAGGGAAATACATGGGGGAATTGTAAATGCTGAGTGTTAATAAGAGAAACTGGAAAGATAGAAAGAGGGGGAGAGTGAGCTAAGGTAGCTGACCTTCAACCAACAGGTGGGCTTATGGTGCAGACTTCCTTTTGGAAAAGCTTCTTTAATTGTCAAGGCTATAGCAAGCGTCTTTATCCCCCCCCCCCATCTAAGAATGTTACCCTAGAAGTCTTATTTAACACCATAATTATATCATTTTGTGCTCAGTTAGCTTTATAAGCCTCAGAGGAGGATCACGAGCATCGCTTCCACACAACCCTGCATTTCTCTTGCTGTTAATTTAATGCTTATGAAGAGCCCATAAATTTGTATTGATCTTTTTCTTTTCTCCTTGCAGGCTTCAACCATATTAGTATATTGAACAGATGGGAGTCTTTAACTCATTATAGGGAGCCAGTTTAATGCTGACCCCATCAATCTGTTCTATTTTTACCTTGGAGACAGAAGTTTTTCTGTAAAGGGTGCAGTTATAATGCACCTGCTGTTGTGTGTGTACCTAGAAGATGAGGAGTTCAGGAGTTACTGAGGCAGAACAAAAGGAAATGGCAATGTTGCAGGGTGGATGAAGAGGAGACATTTTGGCATGCTAACAAGCAGAAAGCATAAATAAGATTGAATTTTCATATGCTTGTGAGTTCAATCTGTTAGTCTAAAAGACAAAAAAAACAAAAACAAAAACAAAAAACAAAAAACTGAACTGATGCATACACCGCCTCTTCCAAATTTAATCACTTTGGGACAATTAGAGTAATTTTGTGTTTTCTACTTCAGTGCTCCTCTGAAACCACAGCATCTGGAGAGCTTTAAGGACTGATTTGGCTCAGTAAAACAGAAAGGAAAAATGTGTATTTCTGTGATTAACAGTTTCCTTTCATAGGGTTACTTTCTCTTTCTTTCTTCTTTTTTTTTTTTTTTTTTGTTCATTGTTTCCTGAAAGTTTAAGGTAAGAACTAGCATAGGGAAAATTTAATTTGGAGGATTACCACACAGAAAGCACAAATAAAACACAGAGTGGGATATGGAAAATAATATGACATTCATTTATTAAACAAATTCTATTTCTGCAACAACAGTAGCTTTGTTTCTTGCAATCAGCACAGGGTACAAGATAACAGTACTTGTTTGGCTTAATTTGGGAAAATGTCTCAGAAAGGTGCCTGAAATGTGTGGAAACAGCATACACTGTGCAAAAGAATTCTTGAATTTTACAACTTTATTTCAGGTCAAGACCATGGACTTGAAAAAACTGAAAACAACCTATGACCTATGAAACAACCTGTGCTCACTTGAGCAGCAAGTAAAACTTGAATTGTGCTTATGTTATTGCAACTGCCTAGGTAAATGGACTGGAACACAAAAACACAATGACTACAGAATAAATTTATTTTTTTTTTAGGAGCTTAGATTTTCTCATAAAAGTAGAAAGAGAAAATGTAGATGCCATCAAACATAGAAACAATTATATTTATAAACTGGATTACAGACCTATTGTGTCTTTTTCTTCCAATATTTTTGGTTGGTAGGAACAGGACCATAAAACTAGATCTTCACTCTCTTAGTGATTTTATCATGTCCTATTTCTTATAGTATAATGTGACATCAGCAAAATGTCTGTAGCAGCCAATTCCCATACCCCAGCCAGATGTTTCAGCCAGAGAATTGGCTTTTTAGCGACAAACCATTAATTCTATTCCAGTAGCTAATTACAGTGCCTTCAGCTGCATCTCCAAAACACATTCTTTTTACTTTTGCCCTCACAAAAAACTGTCGTATGATTTCCTGAAAGTTCAGTTTGTTTCTTTTAAGTAAACTTACAAAGACAAATGACTGTAATTCCAGCTTATAGCCTGAAGTAAAGAATAAACTGCTAGATCAGATAAATTCCTATTCATGTTTCCATAAAATAAATAAAATGAAGTAAGAAAGTGATGCAAATATTTTCTAAATAGATGGTAGATTAAAAAGGTCTCTAAATCAGTGGCTTTGAATTTTCTAATTGCTTAGTACAAAGGCCTTACAAAACTTGGATAAGTATCCTACATACATTAGTTCCAGCTCATTTCAAATCTGAGTTGTTTAGTGACACATTTGTTTTTCATATTGTTTTCTTTGAGTAAAATAATACAACTGTAAAAAAATGAAAGCATTAATGATTTAGACAATGGATTTTGTAACTGACCATTTCCAAATCATATATTTATGTCCTCACAGGGGAGAAAAAACATAGTCAAGGAATGAAATAATGTAAAAAGAGCCTCATTTTTCTTTTTGCTTCTGTCATAAGCAAATCATGAATAAAACACAGTATTGTCAGTGAGAATTGATTACAGCATTAAGGTTTCCTGCTCTGATGTTTTTAAAGGTAAAGTGTGATTAGCAATGACGCTTGAAAATAATTACAGATTTGTTAAAACCCAGTGTAATCAATGCAGACATTGCCACATACACCTTGCAGCCCAGACCACAAACCTGAACCTCAGCCCAAAACCCTCTTACTTTTCAGTTACAGGTCTCTGCAGAGTCCAGAGAAGGTCTGTGGACCTTTGCCAAGACAGAGGAGTCTGTATTATTCCCAGTTTGTGGTCTGAACCGAAGTATTTGACACACAATTAAATCAAAAGAAACCCAAGAAAAATAAAACTAATGTGCATCCTAACACTTACCATTACAGTCCTCAGTTTATGGTGAAAGACTGTAAATGGTCCGGGACTTGTTGCAACTCTAAGATATGGCAATATAATGTAAAATCCTGACACCGTCACTGGGGCGCGACTAGTACCCAGGATTTCCCCTTTTCTAAACAAGTCTCTTAGTGCAGCCCTAGCTAGTGCAGAGGCAGAGTCTGGCCATAGCACGGAGGTATAGCTTCAACATAACACCCTCCTTGTTAGTAACCCTCCTGAGAGGTGATTTTGAACCACATTAGATGAATGAGGGGCTGGAATGCAGGTCCCACATGTCTTAGGCCTTAGCGAGTGAACTGTATTTAAAGAAAAAAAAAATCAAATAAGTTTTTTTTTTTTTTTTAAAAAGAAGAAACTAGGACCATTCGTGAAATAAAAGTGGCCTCAACACCCTTGACCTCTAGAAAACCTGAACCCGCCAGTGAGTGTTAGGCATTTTTTTGGCTGGCGGGCTGGCAGGATGAAGGTGCATGAATGCTTCAGAGCTGTGTCTTGGCTGGACCTAGGTCTGAGATCCTTATCAGTCTGCTAAGAGGGGGTTAGGCCTGACCATCTCCGGGACTTTGGAAATCAGGGACCTCTCTAGTACACAACAAAAGCATGTATGCAGTTGTGACAGCTGCATAGTTAAGCGGTTTCTAATGCTCACAAACAGAGGTTTCTGGATGGCATTTCTAGACGCTGGTGTCTAAATTCCTCCTATTCCGGTAGCTCTGAGGCAGAGCTCTGGCCACATCAGGTTCTAAGCAGCCTGACCAAGTCATATAGGACAGAGCCAGAAGTTGAGTGTAAGATCTTAGTTAACACTTTAGTCCCTAAAAACAATTAAAATGTAGTCAAATACATTGTAATTAAAGCAAACATAACTTTTCTACAGAAAAAAAAAAAAAGAAGAGAGAAGTGAGACTTTCGGCTACGAAGGGACTGCAGAAGTTGGTCTGCACAGTTAGAATGTATCTAAATCAGAATCGATGGTAAACCCCTTCACTAACTTCATCTGAGAGATAAATTCAGCTTTTTTTTTGTTTCTATGCTTATTGTTCTGCCTGGAAGGTTGAATACTTTTTTAGGTGATTTCAAACTTGTTTGTAGGGACAGGTTGTTTATTTAAAATACAAAATAATATTATAAGATTAATAAACCAACAAACTTTACTTTAAACATTTACAATATAAATCACTTCTTAATTGTCTTCCTAAAAATATCTTACAAATGAGAAATTCCAGACTTCCCTTCATGTAATTTTGAGGCCTGATAATATGTGTGCATGTGACCACACATGTTATTCTGTCTTGAATTACTTTATAGCACTGATTCTTTTATGATTTTAGATGCCTATAGGACTTCTTAAAGTCTACATACTGCAAGGTTACCATGATAATTATAATATCTTAACCAATAAGGTTGGTTTTTTTGGTTGTTTTTTTTTTTTTTTTTTTTAGAAAATGTTGCTTGATCATAGCTTTGGAGATTCACTTGATTTAGAAATTAAACGGAGGCAAAGATTCTTATATTTTAAGATCCAAGAACCTGATGAGTTGCTGCTGTCAGCTACATGCAAATTGTGTCTAGAAGCAGAACTTTTGCATTCACTTCCCAGACAGCATAAAGTTAATGAGCCAAACACATGAGGTCCTCTTATATAACCAAAACAGAAGGGAAAACAAAACTTTGGACTGAAAGTTGTTCAGAAATTTTCAGACTGCTTGTAAGTATGACCCAAAAATGAACAAAGGCTATTAACAAATGACAGTTTGTTAACGGTGGGAGGACTTCATGATGGCAGCAAGATAAGGGTGGCATTTGTCAAAGGTGGTGGGATTTTAATTTAATTTGGCATCTATCAGTTCAAGTGACAAAAGTTTTCCATAGCAACTAAAGATACTGTGAAGGTAAGGCAAAAGAAACTGAGAAGTTGCTGAAATTAGTTTAAGTCAGTTCAAAATCTGAAAGTTTCTATGTATTTTTGCTCTACAACAATGTCCTCTCAGAGGCCCCGGGGCCATACCTTGATAGTTTTGCAGAATGGGGCCAGGCATGTCTTTCTTACTTATTTTTGCATGTTTGGAAGGCACTGAGGTATGGGCCGGGGAACAACAACTTATTTTTCTTTCTCAGAGGGCTGTTTTATGGAACAGAATATCTCTTTACAAACCTGCTCTCAGGCTCTGTTTATCCTAGCACAGAGCCTCCCATTACTAGCTGGCCATGACCAGTACTTCTTATAAAGAAATATGCGAAAAAGTGTATGTGGAACTGTTAAACAGCAAGTAAAATTCAAAAGCATAAGAAGAAACCCAAGACATTAGTTTCATGAAAAGCACCAAAAAAGAGGATGTGTGAAGGACCAAAGGTTGCCAGATCTACTGCAAAAGCAGCTCTAAGCAAAGGAGACCTTGAAGGTGGGACAGCTATATGATCTGCAAAAAGAAAATGACTGTGTCATGAAAGGAGAATGAATGTATGCATCTCTGCTTATTATTCCTGTGAATGACATAGAAATTATATTGGTATCTGTCCCTGCCAATTTTGAATTTTGCAGATAGTAAGTCCAAACATTTATTGGGGAACTTTAAGGAAGATAAGCCAACTGAAGTCCAGGTTTGTGACAATGGAGAATGAATGGAGAGATTATAATTTCGTTTTAGTAAACTTCATTATCTGTTGATGATTAGCTAGTTAATAAGGAAGGAACATGGAGGCAGAATCATATTTTTTTTTCTGTTTTCAAAGGTGATCCTTTCACATTAGGGTTGTGGACAGCTCGATGTGAAATGGCAAATGGTTCATTGCTGGTGGTGTTTTCCATGCTGTCCACAGTCCAGGGATAAATAACTCCATTGTCAAGCCTGTCAGTTTGTTACCTGTCACAAGCAATAGATGATACTTGCTTGTTTATTAATTCTACGTTGAGTCTGGCTTCTGCACTTGCCTTCCTGAAATATACGCAGTCTTCCTTCAGGCTATGTTGTCCTTATAAATGATACAGCTAAAGCCTTGTTGGTTTTTGCATCCTTCTTCTGTAACTTCTACACATCATGTCTTATTTCCCTCGCTGAGTTTCGCAGTTCTAACTATTGAATTAAACTATACTACCCCCCCTCAAAGAGCAACCCGCCTTCTTTGTTAATGTCGCTCAAGATGAGGGCCAATTTAAATCAGCCTGGAGCCTTCCTGTTTGTTTTTTAATCATGGACTCAGGTCCATGATTAAAGCTGTGTGCATTAGCACTTTTTTGCCATTTGAGAACTTACTTTTCAATGGTGGTAAAACTCAGTGTTTTAGTAATTTCTTGTCCTGTAGCTAAGATGCGAACACTAAAAATAATTGTGTGCTCTTTGCAATTTGTTATTCTTTACTAAAAAGACTAAAACCTAGTGTACAAATATACATTTGCTAATCTGTAGCCATTGTAGATCAGACCTGTTCTGCTCAGGGAGGTGGAGGCAAACACAATTTCATCAGGGCAAGGAAATGACATGTAGCTGTCTCCAGAATGGCCAGAAGGCACTCTTTCAATGGGGAAACAATCACCCTGCATGCCTTATCTTGACTAAGGAAAAGTATAGACAAAATTAAGAATGAGCACAGTGAGAACTGCATGTGAGCATCCCTATATAATGAATTTTTTGCAGCTCTTCCGGGATATACCAAGAACAGAAAGGCCCTGTGTTCATGTGGAAAAAAGGTTTTTAATGTGTTTGCAAACGCATATGGAAGTGCTCAGCGCTATGTGAGGGATGCACCCTACCTAACTTCAGGCATACACAGCATGAGAATCTGCATGCTAAAACGATGTCATCTGACATCCAAAGGTTAGCTGGATCCCACCTAGGAGGTCTGCACCACATCTGCAAAGCAGCTGAGGTCAGTCTGCTTAGTCGTGACCTTGGCCAAGCAGCCCTTATTAACTTACCAGGCAGCTCTTAGGGAACTTGGCCCTTCCTCTGGTTCAGCATCCCCTCCCAAGAGCAAAACCACAAGTGTCTGGCCCAGCTCCACAGACATCCCACTAACGTCTGAGTTCCAGTCCACTTCTCTGCACATTATTCCTGCCTCATTTCCCTTTCTAGTGAAAAAAAAAGCCAAAACAAGGGGAAAGAGCCTTGCACCGTGTAAAAGTTGTCCAGTCCCTGAAGTGACTTCATGATTACTTTTGTTTTGGTTATAACAGACACTTCTTAGATGACCTTGTCATCAAGATGACCTTTCCTGCCAGCAAAGTATTTACTTTAATAGGAGGTAGTGAGTTGCCTAGGTCCGTCACTTTCAAACATTACAGGATTTCAGCCAAGAGTCTACTCTGAGATATTTTATACTGAGGTATGCATGAAGATGCAGCAGAGAAGGCCATGCATTCCGTAAAAATAGGAAAAGCTGCGCATACAAAACACACTTGATAGCTAGGAAAAAGTCCAAACAAAGAGATTTTAATTCTCATATGTTTTATAAATCAATGACAGATTCCACAGTGGTCTGCACTTTGATATGTGCAGAGCCTTTTTTTTTTTTTTTTCCTATTGTGGAAATGACTTCAGCTTTTTATGGGAGTAACTGAGAGTATATCTACTATGTGGTGGTTTTATGTTATGTGGTCTTCCTCAAGCAGAAGAGAGTGAGCTCTGCCCACATACAGACCCAGTCAGACACTGCACAGCCACATTAGCTCAGCATCAAGGCTAAGTTTATTTACTATTTCTCTTAGTAGGGCTATGACTGCTTGCTTATGCTAACATCTTCTTGCTCACTGAATATTCCAGGACCTCCTGTGGCTCAGATGATGAATTCAAACTGTTGTGAAGCCATATTGTGGAGGGAGAGAATCATGGGAAAGAAAGAAAGGGAACAGAACATCTGCATTTTTCAATGAAAACTGTAGGAAATAAATAACTTAAAATAAAACTCTAAAAAACTTACTGATATACTAGTGCTGCTAAGCAATACATTATTCTACAATAGCAGAAGATGTGTTATTTACTACTCCAGTCTTTAAGTGGATTTTCTAAGCTATGGGAGATATTATGAAAATGTCCTGCATATACTATCTATTGACACTATCTATTTGACTATCTTTCAAATAAAACCTTCTTTTAAGTCCAAAACTAATTGCAGCTCTTCTTAATTGACATGAGGCACGAATCACAACCATGCCATTGATATGCATTAAGGATGCCACTAATGACAGCAATAAGGCATCAGTCAAGCAGCTAAAAAAATGGAGCCATCTCAAAACATTTACTATTGATTAAAAAAAGCAAAGTCAGATCTTGCATTGAATAATGACTATCTTGTGTTTGCTACTAGAAATTCAGATGGTAGTCACCAGTAAAAGTCACAAGGCTATATTTCTGGTTTGGATAAAAGCAGATATATCCAGAATACAGAGTAGCTACGCTATAAAAATACCAGTCAAAGACATTCACATTGAAACTTAATTGAAAAATAAACCAAAATGTTTATTGGCAGGCACACTGAGATCTTTAGCTAGCATAAATCAGCATAGCCCTGTTGTCTTCAGGGGTGATTTATACTAGCTGAAGATCTAGCATTTTATATATATTTTATTACATATCTGATGCCTATTATGTTTTTAAAAAATCATTCCCTGATTAGTCAGTCTTATTAGGACACACATTCACGTGTTACACTGTCTCATGTGTGACCTTTTTGCTAGGCTGTTTAAAGGTCGGCTTTGTGCAGTACCTTGCCTCAGTTTCTCTTGTGTGTTCATAGTTTACCAGTCATTGAGGGGATTAGGGTTTTCTGCACCGACCAAGATTAGCTGTCGTTTGCCATACAGTTGGCCTACATGGAACAACTAAATGATGCTGCCCAAAGTGCTCTTCTTTTAGCTCAAAAAGGAGAAAACTGTGGGTGTGAAGGTCCTGCGTTAGATTCCCATCCTGGCGCACTGTGGAGGAAGGTCTTTCAAACACTGTTTCAAAAGCAAAACACACTTCATGGGCTCCCTAGGAATATAAATCCGTGGCTCTGGAGTTGCTTACTGCTTAATTCCTGCCTCCCTCACTCCCTGCTGTGTTGGCCTTTGGAGAGATGGGGGGAGCAAAGCGTCAGCAACAAACTAGATTTCCATGGAAATCATCCTCAAGTCTGCTGGACATTTTGACAACACACTCCGAGAACATTTCAGTTCCCCTAAGTCTGGCATTTTCTGTCAGAAAAATGTGAAGTCTAGAAAAATTTCTGCTGCATCAGCTGTATTTCTCACTACATGCCTATTTACATTAAAGCTTTTTATTTGACTCACTGTTGCTTTTCAGTTGGAATTAATTGAGATAATTGAAAAAGCCGCTTAGAACAAGAACCCTGAAAGGCATATGCATTTATGTTAACCGTAAGAGAAAGGCTTGGGGTAATGGTGGAGGCTTTTTACAATGAGTATTGTCTTTGAATTGGTGCTAGGCAATGGCCGGGAGCATTTGTTAGTCCTAATAGCCTGCCACCACTTCACAAGTGAGCAGACTGTCGTCTTCATCAGTTGTCTTGCAGGAAAAGAGGGTAGAGGCCCAGCGTCTTGGCAGGTCCTTACTGAAGCCACCAAGATGCGACGCGGGTGTGTGGGCCTGTCCTGGGACCCTCACTCAGGCATGGGGCTGGAATGGTGAATTTTGCAGCTGCAGTGGTCGCATAAAGAGCAAAGATCCACCATGAGGATGGCGCTTGAGCAGTACGACAGCTGACATGTATGGATCATTTAAATTGGTTTACTGCTTTGCAAAATGCTTTGTACAATGACTGATGTGCAAACAGAAGAGGCAGCTTAGGTATGAGATATGTTACTTGGGTTTCTCCAGAGAAAATTGGTTTATCTTCCACCAGCCCATAAATTCAATTTGCTTCTTTGACTTCCTGTATTGATACAAATGGAGTAAATCAGAAGATGGCTTAAGCAGGCATGTTGAGGTAAGCGTTTTTCATTCTCTTTTCTCAATTAAACGATCTGCAATTGCATTACGGACGACTCTGCTCCTCCAACTCATAAATATTCTTAATGCATTCTGTCTAGTTAAACCTATGGTGACGCAAACAACTGCCCCCCTGACCCGTCCTTTCCATTCTTTGAGATATGCTTGGAGAGCTACATTTTGACTTGGAGTTATTGCTAGCTGGGATATGGAAATGTTGAAAGTTCTTTGTATATCCATTTTCTTTCATATGTGGGTACAGACTGTCTGATCGTCAGATAGCCATTAGACATCAACAAATTGTAGCTGGAAGCAGGATTTTATAGTACAGGCTTGCTTTTAAGAGCCATTCTGGTACTGGTTCAAAATTAACTTTCAAAACATTTTATAGGCCATTTTCTTGCCTTAGAGAAGAGTGTGGCTGGAATGAAGAGAAGATTTAAGGAGTGCAGAGTGCAGATGCTTTTACAAAGCCAGACAGAAAAAAGTAAAAATATCTCCTGAATGATACTGCTCTGCATATGCCTAATATACAGATCAAAAATCAATGACGGTTGCAGAGAAAAGGCATGTAAAAAACGCCAGCATTTTTGTGGTTTTGAATTCGCAGAAACTCGTATTTATTCTGAAAAATACTGCTTTACTAACCTCTGTAGAAGTAATTTAACATATACTCAACAGCCTATCCATGAAATAACTGTTCACTGCACTTACAAACAAAGAGAACATCAGCTCTTTCAGTGGTTTTNTATTCTATTCTATTCTAATCTATTTTTTTTTTTTAATGTGCTTTGGCTGTAAGTGTGTAAAATGAGGATTTCCTTTTTTAAGAATAAAGATTCTGGGCTGTTGAATTACTCTGATACTGCTTACTAAGTAATGCAACAGGCATATTCAAGGACTGTCTAATTTAATCCAGAGTTTTGGAGCTGGCAAGAGAATCAGTTCTTGCTTTCTAATTTTACATTTTCTTATAAACAGATCCTGTCCAAATATCCATACACATCTAATATGGAGAAGACTAATACAAATATTTTATCTTTCTGTCATAATTCAAGCAAGTGTTCCAGTTTGCAAAGACTATTGCAACACTGTTTTGGAAAGGAGATCTAGAGGTAATATTTTTATGCTGCCTTAGCAGCCCACCAAGGCATTTGCATTGTAATGATCGAGTTTACTTTTCCACAGTGAGACATCATGGAAACTGGAAGTGTTTTCACAGGATCAGATTTGCAGAAGCCTTTCCTACCCGTGCTGTGAAGATCTACAGAGCATTTGTCTTTAATTTTCCCTGCCCTACAGTATCCACTCCTGTAGTCCAGACACCCTGAGATTGAACGGCAAGAATGCTGGCACTTGTTCGTCCTGTAAACCAGAGATCAGGCCTTCCATCCTCTAGGTTAATGTCATAGTCAGTAGGCTACATAGTGAGGTATTTACATTTCTCCTCTCAGCCTTGAAAAGTCTTATTTTATTGGCTGCTGAGCTGCAGAGGCTTCACGGATGTTTCTCTCACCCAGAGTATCATGTAGACATATGGTGAGAACCTGCTCCTCAGAAAAATGCATTTTTGTCATGGTTCAAGGCCTAAAGCTACCTCTTCCTGAAAGCATCTTGAGGTACTTACCATCGGGAAATAGCACTTCACTTTATATTGTGAATAGACCAAATCTAAACTCTAGGGAGGAGGTGGGAATTTTAATTAGCTATAATTTCTTGGCTTTCTGTGCAGTGCATGGGATATTTTTGGATTGCCTTTTGTAACTGTGCCTAATTCTCTCCATTAATTATGTAGGATGCCAGGATGTCTGACCGTGCCCTTCTGAGCTGCACTGCACAAGCTAGAGGTGCTCAAACTTGTACTGTGGCCTCCAACCTGTAACACTGGTTCCATTAGAAAAGTAGAAAGTTAACTTCTTTAAGCAAACATCAGTACTGGTGAGTTCAAGGAGAGCCCCATCATGAAGCTTGTGTACTATGTCCTCGCTCCAAAGAATTCTTGTTCAGCTTAGCATTATATTAACTACATGCAGAGTAGCTGAGGAGGGCAGGAAATGAAATGCTGACATCAGAGAGAGCAAAGTCAAGCCTGGAGACACTGTAATCCACCAGCCCAAAGAGAAGGCACTCCTGGAAACTTCTCATGGCATGATGTTTACTGTGACAAGGTCTCTGCTGCTTCCCAGCCTTCTGTAACATCAACCCCTGCCAAGAGGAACTTGGCACACTAAATTTCCTTGAGCCCCCACATCTCTACTGGAAGACTCCAGTGAGTGGTAGGAGCAGAAAGCTGCTCACGTGACAGCATGCTTTGTCAGAGCTGGGTCTAGCGGAGGCTAGAGATGCTCTTTGCAGTAGGTACCAGAGATGCTTTTTAATTGCAACTGGAAGATGTAGTGGATAGTTTCCATAATGTGCTTTGAGAAGACTGGCTAGAAGTGATTAGTCATCTGATTTCACTAAGATGTGGCCCAGATTGTGAAGGATAACTTATGTCCTGCCACTGGAAAATTCTAGAAATTATCTGCTGAGTTGGATTAACAAATCATTGCTTTCTTCTGAAGCTTGTGTAGAGTAAGCCTTGGAATATGCCTTCTTAATTTATATTTACTATAATAATTCTTAGAATATCTTTTGTCCGTGGAGCATTGTTTCAACATTAAATAAAAAACATAGATGCTCCTTAACGCTTTTAGTGTAGGTCATGAAGGTAATAATAAATGGTTGTTTTCTAAATAAAATTATATATGAATGCATTACATCTATTTCAGCTGACTATATTGAAAGAAAACAATGAATTATTTGAGGTCTGACAGATCAGTAAGAGTGAATAGGAAGTTCCCAGAAAGCAATACCTAAACCATACTTGAATTTCTAGTTAGTCTCAAATTATTCAGAGCCCCACTTAGTACCAGTGTAGAGGTTAGTGCAATTTGTTCCTCATGGATCTGACTGGGGGTAGAGAGGGCTTATGTTCCTCATTTTTATCAGAAGAGTGGCAAGGATCTAGTGTTTTGCAAAGTTAACATTTCTGTTTTCATCCTGCAGATTTTTCTATTCTTCTGTCTCCGTGCCAAAAGTAATAAAGCACTTAAGCTGATGATGTGAACTGCTTAAGACCTCAGCATGAGTTATGCTGCTGTGACAAGAAGCACAGAAGCGACATGAGGTCTTCTCAGACTCTGCCCCCACAGGGCACTAGAAATGCTTACTAGTTTTAAACATTCAAAGTAAACAACTGTATTTTTACAAATTTGGTGGGGCTGTATTATCACCTTGCAAGGGGTAGGGGTGGCACTGACAGCCTCCTTGGTGAAGGCTGGGTCCTTCTCAGATTTCGGCAGACAGTAAATACTCCTTGCAGTTTAAAGCCAAACTTGTAGTAGCACTGAGAGGCAGCGAGAGTTTTTGAAAATCATCACAGTGATTTTTGTTATCTAGCTTTAATATAAGAACAGTCTTTCACTGTCAATGGCAGCTGTCATGCTCTGATGACAGGAAGCTGGGTCCTTCATGGCCTTATTTAGACAGCAGAAGATGGCTGGATCTTTCTAACTGGCAAAACAAAAGAAAAGCAAGAGGTAGTTCCTTTTGGGCAGATTCTGGAGTCTTTATCCCAGTCTTTATCCTAGGGTATTAGCTTTAGCTGTGAGCTGGAATTCCTAGTACTGCCCAGGCCCATGGCTTATTGTGTGCTGAACTATGCTCCAGAATAAGTTACAGTTTTTCTAACTTTATATCTGTGGTGTACAAGCTTCTACCCACCCCTTCTGGTAGAGCAGGGGCTGCTACCATGTTTTACTATTTGATGAGGCCTCTGAGGAGATCTTTGTATAAATACTTATATAATCCTGCAAGTTGTTTTGCACTGGTAGACAATTTCAAATGACTAGAGCTATGGACTTCGAAGTACATCTTTAACAAGTCACCATGCAATTTAAAGACATAAAGCACAAACCTCTTGAAAACAAAACAGAGTAACAGTCTCAATGTGTATTCTTACACCTTTTTTAGCTCCCAGTAGTCACCAGCTGTATTTACAGTGAGGAATCAAAAAATTTGAGCTTTTTTGAGGCTTTCCATCTTTCCTATTTCCAACTTTAGGCATTAAACTCCAGTTCATAACAATGTTGTTTAGCTTTCTTGCATCCATGACTATCAATGGACATATAGCAAAATGTAATTACCTATAAATTAAACCCAGATTGCTATGAACAGGTCCTGTCTTCCATCTGACTCAGGGAGTGACTTTGAACTTGACCAGCACCTAATTCAAGATTCATCAGTGTTATATTCTGGGAAGTTCCACTTTTCCTGTACTGTTCTCTCTTCCTCTTTCTGGAGTTACAGAACCAGTGTCTGAGTGGTGTGAAAAGTGAACTATTTGCTCTTTTAGTTTTACTAGCAAGAAGAAACTCATATAGGAAGCATCCCAGAGTCCCTGCTTGGTTCCTACTTGAATTCCATCAGCGTAATCAGCAAAACACTCAAGGTTGCGTCTTTCAGATTCTGGGCACTTCAATTATTCTTTTCTTCTCCCTAATCTGTTTACAATATTTTAATTGTCTGTGGCATCAAACCATGCTGTTATCTGTGTCCATGATTTTTGCAGTCAGGTTCATTATGTTATTATCTTCTAGCATAGATATGCCCTTACGTAGTCCTTTGGATAAGAAGCATGGGTAAACCCAATCCATCAATGGCCAGATACTAGACACCACAGATAGAACATCCATCATGCACTTAGGCAAAAGTTTATTGCTATATTATTGCAAAAATATTATTTTTGTTGGTATGTCTCTTAAAAAAGTCATCTGATCACTGCTTCTTTTACCTCATCAAATGCATGAGGATCAATTAATTCCTTCCCTATCATACAGTACCTGGACAATACTGCAAACATGATGAAGAGATTTACTAAGGACCACAAAGCATTCAACCAAATACAAGAAAAATTTACTTTAGACTGATGTGACATGTAGCAGATGCCTTGATTTATATCCCACTTTGTGTTGGCTTATTTACAAGATGAATTATTCATCCTAGGTGCAGCCAATGGCTTTACCCATAATATTTCTGCATGTCTGACCGCAAAAGGCATTAATAAACATACTTAATAAATCAAAAACATTAAGGAAACACACATGTCAGATGTTCTATGGATTCACTAATTAGCAGTTAGAAACCTCCAGAACCTATTTCAAGTGACCTGACGTTCAGGAAGATTAATCAGCTGGCTACAAAGCTCAGACAGTGAATGAGAATATTCAGTGGAGAAATGAAATCCCTTCAGGTAAACCATAACTTGCATACCCTGTTCCCACAGTCATCACTCATGTATTTGTTTATTTAAGATTGCAAATTACCATTCCTACCTCATCATAGCTTACTTACTGAAAGATGAAAGAGATACAGCCAGCTCTACCCACAGGCAGAACAGTGGAGTGCTGGTACTGAGCTTGGGTCCTAATAAAATATGTTCAAAAAAACATTTACTCCCCCCCCCACTGTAAAACTGTATGTGACAAAGTACCCACCAGGTTTGTGAATATTGTAAGAATCTTATGTTTCACTTGGCAATTTTTCTCTCATTTCTGTGTGGATTTCCACTGACATGTGGAGGAAAAATGTGTGTAGTAGACAGTCATGTACATTTAACTAAAATATCATGAAAGCAGCTTTGCAGAGAAGGACCTGGGAGTCCTAGAGGGCAACGAAATTGACTGTGAGCCAGCAATATGCTCTTGTGGCAAAGAAAACCACTGGCATCCTAGGCAGCAGTAGGAGGAGTGTTGCCAGCAGGTTGAAGGAGATGATCTTTTCGCTCTCCTCAGCACTGGAGAGATATATCTGGAGTGCTGGGTCCAGTGCCTGGCTCCTCAGTACTAGAGAGGCATGGACATACTGGACTGGGTCCAGTGAAGAGCCACAGAGGTGATTAAGGACTGCAGTATATGGCTTATAAGGAGAGGCTGAGAGAAATGAGACTGTTCAGCCTGGAGAAGAGAATGCCCAGGTGGATCTTATCCATGTACGTAAATACCTGTTTTGGCAGTGGGGGGGAGTGGCGTAAAGAAGACGAAGCCAGGCTCCTCTCAGTGGTACCCAGTGACAAGAGACAATGGGCACAGACTGAAACACAGGAAATCCCATCTAAATTTAAGTAAAAACTTTTTTACAGTCAGAGATACTGGACCTGGTTGCCCAGAGAGGTCAATGGAGTCTCCATGGTCAGAGATATCCAAATCCCTGCTGGACATGGTCCTGGGCAACCTGCTCCAGCTGACTCTGCTTGAGTTGGGGCTTGGACTATACAATCTCTAGAGGTGCCTTCCAGCCTCAGCAGCTGCATGATCATGAACTTGACACAATGCAGCAGCTGGCTTCTCCTGGCCAGCATGACAGTTCCTTTAATATACATCTCTTTGCAGGTTATTGTTAAGTGCTCTTTGGGTGGCAGGTGAGAGGGAAAAGGACCACAGTAGAGGAAGTAGGGCTTTCTGGTCTGATAAAAGTTACTGAGTCAGGGTGGGAGAAAACCTCTCTCATTATGACTGTTAGCTTGTGTTAAGCAGCAGAAAATAAGTATATTTTATAATTTTGTTGGGCAACTATGTAACTGATTTTTTGCCCTTTCCAGAAAGAAATGCATCAGTGACTAATGACTTAGGTTGTATTATATGGCGAAATTAAACACACAGTCATATTAGTAAGAGCCATTTTTCTCCTCTTCTTCTAAAGTTTATGACAAATGCTCCTGTGTCTAGCTGTAAATAATTAATGACTAATGTCCTAAATTAATGGTAGTAATTTAAGATGGATTATAGCAACATCAATCTAGCAGCAGATAGGCTTATAAACAAACAAACAAAAAATCACAGTGGATTCATTCCTCCTCTATATTTTAAGGTTTTACATAGGATCATATCTCTTGTAATCTCCCCAGGATTTCCTTTAATAGCCTCATATCCTTAAGCTCCTATATAAGCAAGAGCTATTGTGGAAAAAGACAGGGCATCTGGACTCCGTCTGGCATAATGCAATTTTCTTTTTCTTCGAAGGTCAGCTGAGTTCACTGCAGAAACCTAGCCCAGCTATTAGCCATTGGGAAGATTACTCTTTGAATCCCATTCTTTCTGCAAAGCATGAAACCAGACGCCTGTTTCTGGAAATGTAGTGGGTTAAAATTTAGTAACAGCCTTTTCTTCTTCTCACTTTTTATAAAATAATAGAGCTTATAAGCAAAGAGCATCTACAGTCTCAGAGAGGGAGCTGCGCAGTCATATTTATCATGTCAGTTTTCTCAAAGACGTGCAGCTTCCAATAAATTTCATGTGCTGTCAGTGTGGAGGATAATGTGTCCCTGAAAGAACAGGTATTGTACAGCTGAAGAGCTTCTCCTCCAAGAAACATAAAAAGCATTTTCAGTTCAGGATAATGTGAAGCTGTGTTTTCAAATGTACAAGTTATCTTGAGGGAATGATCAGGCAGAAAAAGAAAAATGTCTTTAGTATTATTTTTTATGTTACTGAAATGCAGAATTCCCTGAGGGTTAAGCTTGGTGGCTCTGGCAAACTTAGTTTTACAAGTAACTCAGAAGAGACATTAGAGAGAGAGAGAGAAGATGAATGGCTATCCCCAATGTCCCTTTAAGACTTTAGATACATTTTAACGCTACATAGCATTACCTGGAAGTGGAAGATACAAATTCCCTTTACCACAGAGGGGAGTATGCAAAAGCATCAGAATTTTCTTGTTATCTACAGAGCAAAACCAAACAAAACTCTTCCCAAACCAACACAAAAGATCACTTTTTGCAGGGGTGGGTCTAGATTCAACCCAACGAGGTAGGAATGGACAAACAAAGACTCTATACATTTAGTCAGGAATCTCCTCAGCTCACGTTAAAAAATGAGGAGAATTTATGTGATTTAGCCACCTCCTAATTCCTGCCTGCCCCAAATGAACATGTTGACTCATGTCCTGCCTATAAACACGCCTCACCTTGCATCCATGTCTTTTTTCTTTTAGTTCTCTTGGTATGCGTCAGTCCTCTGTGCCTGTGCTTATATTACGAATAATTTGAACCAGTGACTAATTCTTTATTCATACCACTGAAAACCATAGGTTAGCATTTATTAAACTGTGTAAGACAATGTCAGTCAGTGCGTGACATGACTGAACAGTACAAAGCTCTACATGTTTCCATACATGGAAACTTACATGCTAATAAGCTAGCAAACGCAAGCAATGTATAAGCTTTCAAAATCAGATATGATTTCTCTTTGGTTGTAAGTAAAAACTATGGAGACAGCACTGCATAAGCTGGTATGTGCAATTTTCACAAAATTAAGTTGGTCTTCTAGTTAGAAGAGATTAAGAAGCACACTGTGCTAGGTGATACTTTTGCAATCCGAATGAGTAAATCAGTTCTCTCAATGTAATTTATATTCTCAGTTAATGTGATTGCCTGTGAACTGCCTGTAGTGTGTTTCTAAGACACATCACCTGCATAGGTTCTTGCTTTAAAATGATGCCCAGCCAGTAAAACTGGGAGTGGAAATTGAAGTAATGGGAACACACCGAGTGGCAGGATAAGAAGACTGGAGTTTTGAGACACTTGAGGATTCTAGCTTCAGAGCAAGATTTGATGCATTTTGATTATTTTGCAAAGATTATTAAAATGTTAGACAAAGCAGTAACCTTCAGTACTGTGAGTAAACACTGCCTACAGGGAGGTCTGAAGATCTTGCATTTTCGGTGTGCAATACTTTGGTCCAAGTATCTTTGTGTTCAGTATGAATGAGTTTGCATGCCCTTAGGCATCAGTTTCCAGGCCAGCAGGTCTTTATAAATCCCCTGAAACACTTGTGGCTCACTGATGGAGAACTGACAAGTTGGTACATACACAGCAGAATATACATCATTGCTTGTCCTTGAACTACCAGTCATCCTCTGACCACAGTTTAACCACCTCTATCCGTCAGTTCCAGTTGGAGGCTTGAGAAAATTTTAGGTGAAATGGATGTCTTGGATATTTCCACACATATAGGCTAAAAGGGATGTGATATCAACAGGTGTAGGTAATTTGTAAACTTAGAGTGCAAGAAGTGCATTTCTAGGCTGTAACTACCTGATGGTAGTAACAAAACTAGATAAGTTACTCAGGTGCTCAATACATTCAGACAGGATGGGAATGTGACCTACCTTTTGTATGTTTTTTATTTTAAGAAAGCAGATGTTTATTTCATTAAGGTTGGCTTTAGCGTTTTTATTATTATTAGTAGTAGTAGTAAAAAACCCATAAGAATTAAGATGTTAATAATAATAAAAAAGTTTCTTATAGGAAGCTTAGCAATCAAAAAAATAACATTACAGATACAGAACAATTGTTTGCGTCATCGGACATGTAATTCCCTCAGAAAAGCCTAAACTGGAGTGGATATAAATCATGGGTTGCTGTAGATACCTTGATGAACAATCAATAACAATTTTTTAGAGGAGGCAAAATCTTAAGAGCACAAAAAAATCACCCCATTCAATTCTGCTGTTGTTATCGTCATTATCATCACAAGCTGTGTTTCAGCTGAAGAAGTGGAAAGCAAAATAAAGAAGAAACAGAAGACGGGAAAACAGAGAACACTCCAGAAATAATCCCTAAGGAATGGGGAGGGAGAAATGGAGGAAAGTGGAGAGTTCTCTTATTATTTAGGACAATGAGTTCTGGGAAATTCCACTCTCACTATAAACAAGTGGATAAGGACTAGGCATTGCACTTTGCAGGGATGTAAGAAAAGCAGAAGAAAAATTAAGGCAAGTCTCAAAGTCAGGCACACATAAATGTCACATAGGCACGTCTAACTTCTGTGTATGTAGACCGAAGACGTCTGTGAAAACTGTCTCCAACACACATGAAGCCGAATGAGATAAACAACTAGCCATATGCACAAGCCATGTAACCTATAACACATACACACAGATGTGTATGCATACATGTATATGTATTCATGTACTCATGTAAATACAAAGATTTACTTGCTTAGTCTGGATGTATTTATTCCCAAATTAGTTATGAAATAATATATGAGGGAAACTATGCAGCTCTACTTGACGATCAGCCCAATGTGTGCTTACTAAGGTACACCTGAAAACGGTCAGTGACCAATCCAAAAAATGCGGACACCAAAGACTGGGAGAAGCATCTCGTTGCCAGTGCAAATGTGACTGTACTGGGAAAATAATCAGCCGATCTGCAAGTTTTAAATTGGCACAGTATGCAAAACATGCTCCCTAGTATTACAAAAATGAGGATGGTATTAAGATAGTCTAGCATTATTAGAATAGGAGAAAAAAGTATTACAGATAGCTATGGGACTGAAAACCAGTGCTAGCACTCAAAAGGTCTCAGTTCAGCCCCCAGCTCAGATAAGGTTTGGGAAGACTGCTTAGCTGTGGTCTCTCTGCCTCTACTATCATCTGTTAAGTAGTTAAATAGCACCTCTCTTGTTTGTCCTGCCTGTTTAGATCACCTTTAGCTTTTTGTTACTGTGAATTGGTGGATACTATGAGCTGTGCTGGCATCCAGTGCCCCGTGCCTGGTGGCAGCAGAGGTGTTGCACTGCAGCACTGTCCCACTCTCCACACCCGGCTGCCTGCACCTTGCCCAGCTCTGTGCTTAGATATGTAACGGAATCCCCAGCCCACGCTGTGGTCTTTCTTTAATTAATCCTGGATTTCACCTTCCGTGTGATTCCTCATCGTGTCACCTCATACTGTCTGCTGTCACGTACAGCAGAACACTCCTTGTGCTGAAGTTTTTAAAGTTCAGTGAAAACCCCAAACGTCAACAGCAGAAAACACCCAGCTAAAGGAAAAGAATGTTTCCGGTTCTTGCTATTCAGGCTTCAGCCTATCTGCTGACCAAGAGACTTGCTGCCTTGTTGCACAGGAGAGCACCTTCTTCACCTGAGAGCCACAGACTTTGTTCCTCATGTTCACTGGGGTCACAATGCAATATGAAACTCTGCAATGGGTGTGTATTATACAACAAGGGGACAACAGCTATAATCACGGACAAGAATCCAGAATTTAAGTGCAGAAGAAGGTCTTCTAGAAGCATAGGGCTTCTGTTCAAGACCATTAACTCTAATGAAAGTGCACATTTTTCATTAGGCTCTAATAGCCTGCTGCAAAGTAGGGCAACTGCTGTGCAGTGTTTGTAGAAACAAATTGCTGATCAGTCAATAAGGACCTTTACCGTGCACTCGGCTACAGCCAGCTTTTAAGCATTTTCAGTTACTTTGAATTATTTTAACTCATTGAATTGTTACTTAGTGAAAAAGAAAATATGTTTTATTTATAGAGTATTCAACGTGGCAATGCAGAGTGAATTTTGCATTTGGAGTTCATTTTGTTAACATTTATACAGGAGATTTATTATGACTTGTATTTGCCTCATGACTTTTTTTCTAGGGTTCGGAAAGTTTTTATTTTATACTGAAAGCTGGTAATGAACTGAATCAATCATTCTTTTAGAAATAGATTTTATAATTCCATTACAAGTACCCCATGCACCCTAAATCTTAATGACAGGAGCTGTTTGTGGAGCACAGAAGCCTGCTGATCAGTGTTGAGTGAATTATTCACACAGAAAAAATTCACAGGACTAGGATCAATACATGTATATGTGTGTGTAAATGTGTATGTGTGTGCATATGCACATATCTATATATGAAACCACATGATTTATTTTTATTTTTATTTTTATTTTTTATTTTTTACTGGTAAGAAATAAGCTCTAATTGTTTACTTTCTATAGAAGGTCTGACTCACCTGACCAGATTCACTCATGTTAATAGTACTAGGCACAGAAAACAGAACTGGACTCTACTTTTCCCTTCCAGAATATGCAACAATTTCCACGTCTCTTTTAGTAGGAGAATAGAAGAACAGTGTGAGTCCTTGCTGGGTATGAATCAATGATGCTCCACCATTTCATGACAAATGAGAATAAGATATAATATAAATCTGTATTTTTTTGTGAATGGAATATGAAGAAATTCCTTATTTCTAGTGGTAATATTGACTCAGGTCTGCCTTTTTGAAGTGAAATGCACACAGTAATATTTTGAAGGAAATGAAGCTTCTAGTTGGGGGCAAGAAGTACTGAATTTGAAGGAAAGGCAGAGAGTTAAATATCTGTAGCTTGGAAAATAAAGCTGGGACCTGGAGAAGTATGGTAACTGTCTACAAATATTTGAATGTGATCAGGATGAAGGATTAGTTGTATTTTTAATTCTTGGCCTTTAGATAAGCTTACATGAGAGAAAATTGCTAGTAGGACATGGGCGAAAACACTAAATACCCCTGTAAGTTGAATGCAAGAAATCTTAGACCTCTGTATTTCCCAGGAAAACTCCCAGCTGGACCTTTAGATATGTTTGATATTAATGAAGAAGAAAAGCCACCTATATATTTGGGATACATGCATTTGTTGATAAAATAATTACACCATTATGACTGCATAGCAACCTGAATTTTACTATGATAAGCTTGAGAAATATTTGATTCTCCACATTATACTAGTGCTGTGTGTTGATGTTATGTGTTGGATTAGACTATTCATTACAAAGGCGTGTTGTACATGGTTCTCTATAAAAGAGGGTATAAACCATGGTATAAAACAGGTGGAAACAAAATTGCACAAGCTAAAGGGAAAAGACTTATGCAATTTTTACCTGTGAGACGTGACTGTATTCAGAAGTATTTGCAGAGCTTTTTATTACAGCATGATAAATGACATTATTATATTGGCTGGATGAATACTATAAAAACAGGGTATCCAATATCTTCTGCTCAATCTGGCAGAGATATAAGCTGTATATAAACCCCATTTCAGTAAAAGTGAATCATATCACAGGCTTTTGGAAAAGTGTTTGACTTCCTAAAACTGACAATGAAGTTAATCCTAGTATTCTGAGAAGCTCACATGCCAAAACGAATTGTGAAATACGCCCTTGTTTTGAAGTGAATGGTAAAAGCAGACTATTTAATGCTTCAGGAGCTTTACCTGAGTTTAAGACTAGGGGGTAACAAGGTAAGATAAAGTGAAAGCCTGGTAGTTTCCACCTCATAATATTAAGGAGTCTGAAAAAGAATTGCTAACATAAGGTGTTTATAAACTAACTCGCTTTCCTCTCCTTCTTCTTCTCATACATATTCAAGAGTATCAGCAAAAGGAAATCAGTCCAAGACGCAACAAATCAAAGATTATTTTGACTCTTGCTCAGCCCTATTTAATGTGTTTAAGAACAATACCTGCTTAAAATGTTACTTAGACCCTCTCAGATCCATATTCCTTTCAATCAGCGGTATGTGTCCATGGCAGTGGCATTGTCCATTGGGTCTGTAAATAAATTTAACCTGATGAACTACAAATACCGCATGTGAGGGTGGCAGTGGCCTTAGTATATTGAACCAATATAAGTGCACTTGGTCCAGTGTAAATATTCCCACTGACTGATCAGTTGTAGTTGAACCTTTCTGTTTTCTGAAATATGTTTACTATACTTTAAACACTCAGTTTTACCATAATGTTCTCTTCATAAGAACTGTTTTTTTCTCTTTAACTTTTCCATCCATTTGCTGACGATACTAAACTGGGAGGAGCTGTTCACTCTGTCACGGGTGGAAAGGCCTTGCAGAGAGATCTGGACAAACTGGAGAGCTGGGCAATCACCAACCGTATGAAGTTTAGAAAGAACAAGTGCTGGGTCCTGCACCTGGGAAGGGGCAACCCTGGCTGTACGTACAGACTGGGGGACGAGATGCTGGAGAGCAACCCCGCAGAAGGGGACCTGGGGGTTCTGGTTGATGGCGAGTGGAACACGAGCCAGTAGCGTGCCCTGGCAGCCAGGAGGGCCAGCCGTGCCCTGGGGTGCACCAGGCACAGCACTGCTGGCCAGTCGAAGGAGGTGATTGTCGCGCTCCACTCTGCACTGGTGAGGCCTCACCTTGAGCACTGTGTGCAGTTTGGGGCACCACAGTACAAAAAGGGCGTGAAACTATTGGAGAGTGTCCAGAGAAGGGCTACAAGGATGGTGAAGGACCTAGAGGGGAAGACATATGAGGAGCGGCTGAGGTCACTTGGTTTGTTCAGCCTGGAAAAGAGGAGGCTGAGGGGAAACCTCATCTCGGTCTACAGCTTCCTCACGAGGGGGAGCGGAGGGGCAGGCGTCGATCCCTTCTCCCTGGTGACCAGCAATAGGACCCGAGGGAATGGAGTCAAGCTGCAACGGGGGAGGTTCAGGTTGGATATCAGGAAAAGGTTTTTCACCAGGAGGGTGGTCGCGCATTGGAACAGGCTCCCCAGGGACGTAGTCACGGCACCGAGCCTGTCGGAGTTTAAGAAGCGTTTAGACCGTGCTCTCAGTCATATGGTCTGAATTTTTGGGTAGACTTGTGTGGAGGTAGGAGTTGGACTCGATGATCCTTGTGGGTCCCTTCCAACTCGGAACATTCTATGATTCTATGATCCTCCAGGGGATTCTCTCTGAACTGATGATCCTGAGGAGGTTGCACTATGTCTATGTAATGAGTAATGTATTGCGTCCGACAGAATGAATCAGAGAGAGAATAACATTATGTGAAACATTTAAAGTTCAACCCCTGGAGAAATTATTTTTTCTGAGTTCAGGTTAACCCTTACCTTACAGAAGCAACCTCTCCCTCTACTGGATGTGAAAGAGACCTGAGGGACCTGACTGATATGTCTACATCTTATGTCTCTATATTGCAGAGAGACACTTGGAGTTCCCATGAGACATTTTTTGCCTGCTGGACATGTGCAAGGTCTACAGTTCCACTCAACCATCTGGATGGCTCCATCTCACTCTTTCTTCCATGGGTCTTTGCTCCCCTGCCTAACCACAGCGTGCTTCTTGGTTAACAGACCTTGCTTTAGCTATGGGTATAACAGAGGGAGAATTAATTTACAGGTAGCATGACTGCTGAAAGCAACCTTACCCCAGCAACAGGTGACATTAGCTTGGGCATTGTGCTTTCCAGGTATATCTAGATTGCTTCTATTACTACATCCATTTGTTTAGGCTACCTGAAGTATCTCTGCATATTATCATATTGTCCAAAATAGGCTTATTCAAAGCAATAGGTGTTGGTGAAGCTGTCTCAGAGCTCTGAATGTATGATGATCTCATGTTCCCAACAATACAGTATGAACAAAGAGCTATTGCTTAGACTTCCCCTTGGGAGTGATGCCAGCAGTCTGGAAGGTAGATGAATGGAAAAATTTTGCCTGAGGGTATAATTCTGTTTGCTTATTTGAGATAGACATAAAAAAGTCTTAAGGCTTTCTTAGCTTGTAAATACCTGACAGGCATAAATCCAGCCATAGAAATGCAAGTAAAAGAGAGCAACCCTTCTGTACCTCATTCTTCTCAGGTGTCTCAACTAATGGATTTGCACCGAGGGGTTCCTGCTTTCCTCAGAACTGATTGTGTTACTCCTTGGGAGCTGAGGCAAAACATATACCTACCATAATGATACTACAGTTCTTTGGAAACTTTTTGTGGTCAGTGCAGCATCCATCACTTTTTCTGGTTGTCTTGGATGAATTATTGGGATGCTTATGTCTGCTGGCTCTGCTTCTGCTTCTACATGATCTCATGCTCACCTTTACACTCCCAGGGCGGCATTTAGATCATAATGATACAGAAACTGTGCTGACTTTGCTCACACTGAAAAAGACTTTGGCTTGCTGCTTTAACAGTTTCCCCTTTACAACGGAAAATAACAGCTTTTGCTAAGCTGCTCTCTTCATACATACAGAACCTCTATGGGGCTCCATACCACAGACACCCAAATCTCTAATCACTCTCTTCCCCTCTCTTCTGTGGGACATGTGATGTGGACAACAGACCTATGTCCTTTGAAGAGCTCTGTATACCTCTGAAACAGCTTTGGCCCTATTCAGTCACAAAAATTGTACATGACAACGGTCAGAGAAAATGTCAGCTTCTGGTGACAGGTCCTGTGGTGTGGTAAAACACTGGCCCTGTCAGGCTTGACATGCCTAACAGAAACCAGAGCCCCACGATATAACCAGGTCCAAAGGACACCTGACAAATTCCAGAAGAATGTTTGCAAGTAGGCACAGTTCCAGATATCAGGAAGGGTATTTATTTATGCCATGAGCTTTCATATAATTCTGTGTGAAATACACAGATGAACTGGTCACCAGTTAGTGAACATGCAGTGGAGTGTATTAGTCTCGTATGTGTGTGTGTAGAAATAAGAGATTCTATTGGTAACTTTGGATACCAGCTGCTGGTCAGCTGTATCCCCCTGAATAGTTTGGACAGCAGTATGCCATGCTTTGCTTCTCACCACACTGGATGGATAGTTGCAAAGCTAAGGGATAGTTCTGGTATGAAGTGAAGCTCATGGCTAAGATAGTTAAGGAACCATGCCTGGCAGGGGAACAAGCCAAACGGTGTAATGTTCATTTATCCTCTAGTTTGTTGAGAGGGTTTTTGCTAAAACCTAAGAGTTACTGGAGATACTTGGCCCTTTCAACTTTGGTAAAAGCAAATGATTTGAAGAAAGTGGAAGACCTGGCAGATCACCAGCTGGCTGTCCAAAAGCTTTGGGCAGCTGTAAAACAAATTGCCCCAGCCTTTAAAGGACACATTGTTTGAGGAGGTGTTATTTGGACTAAAATCAATGAGTACATCCCTTTTCTCACATGGCTGAGAGTTGGCTATACACTGAAGTACATCCCAGGACATGGGGTCAGCTGTCTGGAATGGGACTCGGACAAGAGCACAACATGGCTCCCACCTACCCTGAGCTATTTGTTTTTCTCTCTGTGGAAACCCATGCATGGTGGAGGGTAAGAAGTCTGCATGCATGAGTCTTGCTCTTATAGCTAGGCAGTGTTCAATAAGGGTACAGATAGCAGTGCACAGGTACTTGGAAGCATTCCCAAGCCCATCGGCTGAGAGATAGCCTTTGGAACCAGAAGCTTGGATAATAACAATAATATGTTTTAATGGCTTATTAAACTATTAGTTAAACAGAGCAAAACACAAAACAAAAGGACAAATGAATGATACAACTTTTTATGGTGAAACTGTTTATAGAAAAAAAAAAGTATGAACATGGTGGAATAACACTATCCAGATGCTGTCTCCCTCAGCAGAGCATCGAGCTCAGTGCTGGATTTTTATTGAAAATACACATGCACACTTTCATCTGAAGAGATCCTCCAAACCAATGGAAATACAGATTATTGCTTTTCTCCTCTCCCAATTTCTGGTGCTTTGAGAAATAAAGATTACTAGTAAAGCCAGTGTCATTCCTTTGGCTCTTTCAGTCTGACCTTGGCATTGAAAGCCAGTAAAATTTTAGGTGATGGCTTTTGCATTTTTATTCCCAGTAAACAAGTCATCAAAACTACTGTCTCCCATGCAATTTACTGCTGAAATAATATTTTTGCTGTCAGGGAAAAAAAAAAAATCAGACCATATAGCATAATATCAGAACTTCTTTGCTTAACTCAGTAACACGGGAAAGAACTCAAGTGAATCACTGCAAGAAAACACTGTAAATGAGTCAGGAAGTGATCTCCTGTCTCCACAGATGGAATAGTACATTCTTTTTCCAGTATCAGAGAGGTATCTGAAGTCTTGCAGATCCAGTTTATCTCTGCTTTCCCTCTTTCATACTCTCGTATCAGCCAAAAGTCAAAGAACACAGCATCTAACTCTTTGTAGTTGAACATGATCACCACTTCAGACAAAGTCTTATTGCTTTCTTTATCTTCCACCACTTAGGAAGTGAAAGATCTCTATACTATCAATGTCCTGACTCAAGCCAGCTCTAGCCAACTCTATCACATGTGATCCCATGTAACAAAGGGGAAGAATGGATGGTCAAAGTGAGAGTGGAGTCCAGCTGAAGAATGCAACAGAGTGATGAAAATAGGAGGCCAAGATATTTAGGACTAACCAATCACTGAGAACTGGCCATGCCCTTTCTTTATGTGCTTGGTTTACAAATGCAGAATAGAGAGAGGAAGAAACTCTGAATAATGTTACTCTGTATGGAGAAAAGATACCATGATTTATTAAAGTTTTAGGAAAAATAAACATTTGAGCAACCTATAGAATCATAGAATCACAGAATGGTTTGGGTTGGAAGGGACCTTAAAGATCATCTAGTTCCAAGCCCCCTGCCATGGGCAGGGACACCTTCCACTAGACCAGGTTGCTCAAAGCCCCATCCAACCTGGCCTTGAACACTTCCAGGGATGGGGCATCCACAGCTTCTCTGGGCAACCTGTTCCAGTGCCTCACCACCCTCATAGTGACGAATTTCTTCCTTCTATCTAATCTAAATCTACTGTCTTTTAGTTTGAAGCCATCACCCCTTGTCCTATCACTACATGCCCTTGTAAAAAGTCCCTCTCCAGCTTTCTTGTAGGCCCTCTTTAGGTACTGAAATACCTCTATAAGGTCTTCCTGGAGCCTTCTCTTTTCCAGGCTGAACAACCCCAGCTCTCTCAGTCTCTCTTCATAGGAGAGGTGCTCCAGTCCTCTGATCACCCTCATGGCCCTCCTCTGGACTTGCTCCAACAGCTCCATGTCCCTCTTATGTTGGGGGCCCCAGAGTAGAACACAGCACTCCATGTGGGGTTCTCACAAGAGTGGAGTAGAGGGGGAGAATCATCTCCCTCGACCTGCTGGCCACGCTTCTTTTGATGCAGCCCAGGATACAGTTGGCTTTCTGGGCTGCGAGTGTGCACTGACAGCTCATGTTGAACTTCTCATCAACCAACACCCCCAAGTCCTTCTCCTCAGGGCTGCTTTCAATCCATTTTCCGCCCAGTCTGTATTTGTGCTTGGGATTGCCCCAACCCAGGTGCAGGACCTTGCACTTAGCCTTGCTGAACTTCCTGAGGTTTGCATGGGCCCATCTCTCAAGNTGTTGTCAGCAGACTTGCTGAGGGTGCACTCAATCCCACTGTCCATGTCACTGACAAAGATGTTAAACAGTGCCGGTCCTAATACTGACCTCTGAGGAATGCCACTTGTCACTGGTCTCTGCTTTGACATCGAGCCATTGACATTGACCACACCTCTTTGAGTGTAACCATCCAGCCAATTCCTTATTCACCATGTGGCCCATCCATCAAATCCATGTCTCTCTGGTTTAGAGACAAGGATGTCATGCAGAACAGTGTCAAATGCTTTGCACAAGTCCAAGTAGATGACATCAGTTGCTCTTCCTTCATCCACCAATGCCATAACCCCATCGTAGAAGGCCAC